>JBBPSI010000176.1:0-52592 GCA_038093515.1 Butyriboletus loyo
AGCAAGGCTGCTAAAATACGACCTCGCCCTATCCTCAGCATATCATCCCCAGACGGACGGCGAGACAGAAAGGGTCAACCAGGAGCTGGAGACCTACCTCCGCATCTTTTGCGATGGACGCCCTGACAGATGGGCCAGCATACTCCCCATGGCGGAGTTTTCTCACAATTCGACCACTCACTCGGTGACTGGCAAGACGCCGTTCTCGTTAATGATCGGCTATGAACCACGCGCGTACCCGGCGTTAGGACGGACATTCCTACCGGCATTGGAAGCAAGGCTCTCGGACTTAGCCGCAAGTCGCGAAGAAGCCTCGGAAGCACACGACAAGGCACGGCGCCTCATGAAAGAGCGGATCACAACAAAGTTTAAACCCTGGAAGGTCGGAGATAAGGTTTGGCTAGAAGGCCGAAACCTTCGTCTCAGGTACCAGTCGCGCAAGCTTGCGCCAAAACGGGAAGGCCCCTTTGAGGTGGCCCAAGTAATATCACCAGTCGCCTTTCGCCTGCGACTCCCGCCCACCTGGAAGATACATGACGTCTTCCACGCCTCTCTCCTGTCGTCTTACAGAGAGACCCCAGAGCACGGCCCCAACTACACGAACCCGCCCCCAGACACCATAGAAGGCGAAGAGGAGTACGAAGTAGAAAAGATCCTCTCGCATAGAGGCACCAGAAATCGGAGACAGTACTTGGTCTCCTGGAAAGGCTACTCCGCCGCCGAAAACACCTGGGAACCCGAAGGGAATTTAGACAATTCCATGCCGTTGCTGCGAGCATACAAGGCTCGCCACCAGAAGGACTTCCCCGTGTCCACCCGCTCCCTCATCATCGCCGCCGCCACTCCGCCGCCGCCGCCGTCTAGAGTTTGATCGAACCAGGAGTTTCGATCTTGTACGGGGGGTAATGTTACAGTTTTACCCCTAAGCGTACCCCGCCACTCGTTTTCCCACGCTCACGCGTCCCCGCCGCCCCCGCCGCCTTGCGATGCCGCCCATCGCCCGCTCCCTAGTCGCCTAGTGGACGTTATCCACTTCCCCGGTTGCCCCTGCGAGTCTCTGTGCCGTTGCACCGAGATAGCCCCTGTCTTCTCGCCCCGTCGGGCCGGACCTTCAGCTGAGCTGTCGCGTCCCTCTTATTTTGACCAATGACATTTCTTACATCACGTGACTAGCACGTGACTAGATTACGACGCGTCAGTACCTTCGCGTCGAGACCCGTATCCAAGGGCTCCGCCGTTCGCGCACCCTTCGCCCTGTGGGGCTCGCCTCATGGACATCGTCGCTTCGACTTCAGCTCTTCCTATTCGCTGACGATGTCGCCATCTTACTCGGAGCTTCGCTCCCTCGTTACCGGCACTTTGCCGCTTCTTCTTTCGCCGCTATGACTCGGACGGACTCATAGCCCTTTGCCCTCGCTGCCACGCACAGCTCGGTCTGTGCACGATACCCCTCAGTATATAAGATCGTACTTAGAGTAGTACGAGTTCTTTAGCTAATTCTACGCATCTACCAAGTGCCTAGCAATCTAGCTTATACCCCATCTGCCGATAGAGCCGATAAGCTCAAGCTCGATCTCGTCTGGTCTCCACCATACGACATCTCGCCGACACTTGCTCTGCAGAAGCCCGATAGCGTCGTCTACGCGAGTCGGCCATCTTCCCGATTAGGCTCGAGCCCCTATTCAAGTGCTCGCTGCTAGTTGTTTCGCACTCCAGCGTAACAGTTCAATAAGTACTGATGAATTAATGATTGCCTTGTGTATTCTCATTGATAACTATGAATGAATGAGTGAGTGAGGACCATGATAAGGATGAGCACCACTGATGCTTGTTATAATTGTATCTCTTATAACCATCTTTTGCATTTGGACTTCGTCATATTTCTCTTTCAAAGATCACGTGACCTAGTGCACGTGATTGTGGGATTATACATGTGACCATAGGCTGACTAAGCATATGACGTCATGGTCCAGACTGGCCCAGACTCTATGACATCACACCTCATGTATTTAATCTCTGTTTGCTTCTCTTCTTTTTGATCGCCATCGACTTCTATTTCCTATCATCGTTGACTCATGACTTCCTTCATATATACATGTATAGTAACTAGTCTCACGCACTGCTTGGTCTGTGCGCATTCCCTTGTAATATAAAAGGGCTTGTGGTTGCGGCTAGGATTCCCTAGCTTTAACCACTTGTCTATTCACTGGCAACAGTTGAGAGATTAAGATCTAAGCTATTCCTCATTACCATCACCGGTACTTGTGTAGTACTGCAACAGTTGCGAACCCTGTGTGCTCTGATAACTCTGTTGTCATAACAATGCTTATACGAACCAATGTATTTCTTGCTGGTGGGCAATTCAGCGAACTCCTCTGATGTTGGTATCTGGGTGGATGACATGAGGGATGTGCGAGTGGAATAAGAAGTGCAGCCATTTACGTCCATATTTATGTTGTTGAGGACCTGAGGCTATTTCTGAATTCGGAATTCTGAATTCTGAATGAATGAATGCATATATATTTATGTAATCATCCATGATATTGATGGAAATCAACCTTTCTATATTTATCTTCTTGAATGTGCGAAGCATGTTTGCAGATGCGCGCATATACTAGTCCTATTATGTGCAGGTCTGAATATCTAGCATAATGTCTCTATAAAGCTGACTAGGCTGGAAGGCTGATGTGTGTGAATAATAACCTTGCCATGGCAGATACACCATCTTTAGATGATATCTTGTGTCGGCTGCCTCTGATGAAGGTGTCATCAACCTCCGAGTCCCACCAGGCTGGCCATGTCTCCTACCGGAAATCTCTACCACCTACCTTTCCTCAATCCTCCACAAGGAATTTGGATTCCTTTGATGAATGGATAGATTATCTGAGCTCCAAGGCTACCTCAGGCATAGAACCCAAACATCCCAAGTCATATCAAACTCCGGTATCCCCTTCCTCCATCACATTGTCCTTTGATAAACTTCTGGACCGCTTCACACAAGAAATGGAGAAAGGTCACATTCATGAGGCTCCTCCACCTCCACCTCCACCTCCACCTACTCCTACTCCATTTCAGGCATCATCCTCTGATACCATCCTGGATCACCACTTCCTACCAGGGTCTCAAAAGAATGATAATGATGGGCCTGATGTCAGGGATGAAAATGGCAATTATGTTTTGTCTTGTTTTCTATCATCCAGCTCATGCCATTTTCTGCAGCCTCTACACCTCTGAAGCGAAAGTTTGTGGATGATGATCTCACTGAGGGTAACATTCCAACCCATCTCTTACTATTTATTTATTCACCGTTGATCTAGTGCCTGTTCCAAAGCGATCAAGAGGAAGATCACAGAAGAGGAGAAAGATGGACCAGCAGAAAGGTTACTTTGTTGCTTTCTTAATTGACTCACCTTATGTATATTAAATAAATTCATGACAGTGTTGCTGCCATTGCCCACACCCCCAGGTAGGTCTTGTTCTTCAGCATGGTGTCATCAACCTTTATTTCCCATGTGAATTAGTCATGAAAAGGGGCAGAGGAAGACCTCCAAAGCACAAGCATGCTTTGAAGCCACTTCCAGCACCTTCCGATAGTCAGGCCATACCAGATGGGATTACAACCAAACTAGAAACATACGAAGGACCTCTGCAGGAACCTCCACAACATGCTCAGACCTCACAGAGAATGATGTTGCCATGGGAATCCCATTCAGGTAGCAGTGGCCCAAATGCTCCCCACCCTCCATCCCAGATGTCTAGGCAAGATATTGGTGGTAGGGAAAATATCCTTTGTAAATGCATGCAGAACCTCTCTGAGAAAATGCCATCAGCAATGGTTCTGTCATCTGCTCTCCTGTGGCACTGTGCATACATGGAGCTCAACACACTTGGGGACAGACAGTGGCTTGACAGCCTTGTCTGTGACTTCTATCTAGCATCCATCTGGCATGACAATGAGGGCGATGCTCGTTGTCGCTTCCTAATGATCTTCCAACTCTGACCTGACCTACAACTGAGCTCCATGGAGGTCGAGACATACAGGCACACTCATCATGTTCCTGAAGGCGAGCCATGTGTCTTGATTCTGGTGGCATTTATTGTCCATGATCCAGAGTCAGCCCACTACTTTGCTGTGGTGTTTGACTATGCTGCCTACATTGCCTATGCTGCCCACATCGCCTATGTCTTTGGAAGAAGGATCAGTGACAGCAATCCAGAATATAATTCAGACTGGAGAGCCTGGAGAGGACCTGAATGATGGCAAGCCATAGCTGATCTTCATCACTGGAATTCAGATGATCCAGACACAGTGTTCGTAATGACAAGGGACTGGAAGCAAAATGGATATGACTGTGGACCCATCGCTTGCGCACTCATCAAGCAGTGCATGGAGAATGGGCTCGAGGAGACATGGAATATGTTATCAGGATCACATTCCTCCCAGCCTTTGATTCCATGTGGTCACATTCTAAGGCTCAACATGCTTGCAGCCATTCAGCGATGATGCATGACTAGCTTTCAAGACTACATGCACTTCATGGTCGAACGACCACATAGCTGGGATTATGTAGAGTTGGATGATGCAACAATCCAGCAGATGCAGTCAGGTGGAAACCATGAGCGCGACAACCAACTATTACAATCTCTTACACACGCCAGCAACTGCTGTAGGGAATGTCAGACCTTCATTACCCAGGAAGCTGCCAGAATGTCCAGAGCATCTATCAAGACAGGCACAGAGGATTCAGAAGACTTGGAAGATGGAACAGAGGAGGAAAGGGAAAAGGAAAATCCAGGACATATTCCAGACTGAGCCAAGGCCTTGTTTAGCTTGATAAAGGGTCACAAGATACTCCACGGAAGTCACCTGCGTCGAGCACATCGTCCTGCCTATGCTGTGGCTCGTCCTTCCAGAACCACTTGCAAGACTGCAGTAGCCTTTGAAGAAGACAATCAACTGTCCAATGCAGCCAGGGGTTCACGCAGGCAAGTCAAGGACTGGCGATTGGGTACCCTGCGACGTTTTCCCAGAGTTTCACAGCCTGTTTCCCTGGATGCCTATAAGGGACACAGATTTCTTCCACATGATCACGAGTATGACGAGTATGATGATGGACCGACCTTGGAGATGCTTCAGCAACCTGATGTCTATGCCATCTTGACATACCCCTTCGAGCACATGACCCAGGCCCCTGCTTGGATCATGTGGCAAGATCATGGATATCACATCCTCACAGACTCTTTTCAAATGTTCTATCTGGGTCCACCAATTCAAATCATGGACCACATCATGACTATAGGAAAGATAGATCCTTCCAGCTCTTCTCAAGTGGAAGATGACCAGGTGAGATGCCTGCCAGTTTTTGAATATGGCTAGATGGAGCATTTATCAAAGACCTTCCTGCTTGTTCTAGATCAAGGTCATGAGCACAAAAGAGATGTTGTACTATGCAGGCAATTCTCCTGGAATCCATCAACCATGTGCTCATGGTCACAATGTGTTACGATAGTGGATACTTTTTCCTTCCTTTACCACTTGGACTATTGTCTTCACCTAGCTTGCTGCTAGTTCCCTTTGAACGGTATTAACCGTTCTAGCTTAGTCATCAGTTCTCGCGCACGGATGCGCTTTCTTTCTTACTCCAGAATCTTCTAGAGTACTCTTTCCTCGTTTGTACTTTCACTCTCAAGACCCAATTAGGGAGCATGGTCTGTGTGCAGACACCAGTAGTATAAAGACCCAGTCTTTACCCACATGTACTCTATCTAGTTCTACGCAGATACCTGCTAGCAATTAGTTCTCTTCCAGACACTTAGTGTGCGCACTAAGACATAGTCTGAGACCCAGCTTGAGAATTGTCTCCAGAGTCCTGAGGCTACTCCAGAGTGCCTCCTCACTGTTCTAGTTGTTAGCGCCCAGCGTAACACAATGCCTTTGTATGTGGTCATCTTTCTGTCTTTGGTGAAGAAGAGCAGTATATCCGGGTTGACCTTGAGCAAGACAAGATCAACTTCTCTGCAGATGACATCGAGATTTCAATCGACATAGACAGCATCATATGGATCACCAGGAAGCTTGTATGCAAGAACAGCATTGGGGTATACCTGACTCCTATCTACAATGGCAAGCCTGGAATTCCCAGACACAATCATGTCTATGTTGACATTCTGATACCACAATCAGAGGAAGATCAACAGGCTCTGGGACACCGCACTGAGTGGCTGTGGAAGAAATTCCCTCTGAATGTCATCCCTCATGCCAGCATTGGCAAGCTTTCTTCCTCCACTGGTCATGGTCTGGGAGTCTATATCTTCTTCCCTCGAATGATTCACTGCAGTCCACTAACAGGAAGGCATATGAACATGATGCCAGAGGAGTGTTGGATCCCTTCTGGGAGGAGGTCTTTCTTCCTGCCATCGATGAGCATGCCACCGAGGGTTGGGTGCCCTATGCGTCACATACCTGTTACGCTGGTAGCGCACAATAGCTAGCAAGCAAGCGCTTATAGGGGCTCGAGCCTAATGAGGAAACTAGCCGACTCGCGTAGATGACGCTATCGGGTGTCTTGCAAAGCAAGTGTCGGCAAGATCTTGAGTGGTGGCGACCAGACGAGATCAAGCAGACTCTTATCAGCTTTATCGGCAAGAGGAGGGTATATTGCTAGATTACTATGCACTTGGTAGATGCGTAGAATTAGCTAAAGAACTCGTACTAGCCTAAGTGCGAGTATATATACTAATAGATATTGTGCACAGACCGAGCTGTGCATGGCAGCGAGGGCAAGGGGTTATGAGTCGACGCAAGTCATAATGGCGAAGGGTGGAGCGGCAAAGTGCCGGTAACGAGGGAGCGAAGCTCCGAGTAAAGTGGCGACATTGTCAGCGAATGAGAAGAGCAGAAGATGAAGTGACGATGTCCATGAGGTGCGGCCCACAGGGCAAAGGGGATGCGAACAGCGGAGCCCTTGGATACGGGTCTCGACGCGAAGGTACTGATGCGTCGTAATCTAATCACGTGCTAGTCACGTGATGCAAGAAATGTCATTGGTCAAGAAAAGGAGGACGCAACAGCTCAACTGTGGGTCCGGCCCGACAGGGTGAGAAGACAGGGGTTATCTCAGTGTAGCGACACTGAGACTTGCAGAACGACTGGGGAAGTGAATAACGTCCACTAGGCGACTAAGGAGCGGGCGATGGGCAGCATCGCGAGATGGCGGGAGCGGCGGGGGCATGTGAGCGTGGGAAAACGAGTGGCGGGGTACGCTTAGCGGTAAAACTGTAACAATACCTTGGAAGAAGGAAGATACAAGCAAGGAGGCTCTTCACAGAGTCGAAGGACCTTCCCCCTCTCCAATCAAGCTTTCCTTGATATTCAGGAAATCATGAAGAGACTCATTTCTGACAACCCGAGTTGCTCTATGTATGGCTTGTTCTTCTTTGCAGTGGAAGGAAAGGGCAACAAGCTGCTGACAAAGGATGGTCAAGCAGGAGAATATAGCTTTCCTGAAGTGGCTCTCAAACAGAATCTGTCCTGCCTGGATTGGAAATACATGCTGGACTGAAAGAATGGAGAGCTCTTTGTCAACATGGGAATCTCCTTCACTCCCAGATCCAAACATCAGGTAGTGGGCCTGTGGAGGCATGATGCGCTGGAGGAGTCCTATGCAGCTGCTGGCTTCAACATGGGAACCATCTACCATCACTGCATGCTCTACAGATATGGGGCGATGCAGGCAGAGATGCCTCAAGATCGTGCACTTCAAACCCATGCAGCGTTCAGGAGTACCTACAACCTCTATTATGAGGTGGTGCGCCACAACAATAACATGCCCAGCTTTGCAAAGGACAGTGATGCCTACAATCTGACTCCCAGATATTACAAGGAGTGCTCCAGCACCATCCATATCCTTCGCAAAGCCAAGTCCAGAATGTATGGGGTCAGGGATGAATATCATGTCAGTGGACAGGCTGCACAAACCTTGTTGAGAGAGATCATGCCTCAGGTGAGGGACCTTGTTTTCCTATCTGTCATAGTTTTGGCTGAGCAGTATCTTCAGGCCAAGCGATACATGGAGTCCAGACCTGTCCTTTGGATTCCCTCTGATGTGTGGTTCGAATTTCTTGCCAGACGAATGGAGGAAATACAAAGGACTCAGATTCAACTCAAGAGACTGAATCCTGCCAATCTTGGGATCCTCACTGGCATCCTGAATCACATGCTTCGATCTGCCATCACCACACCAATTGTCTATGACTTCCATGTCAGGGAGTCGCTGGCTCTGATCGAATATTACAATGTGGTGAAGAAGGCCAACATGTTTTTTCTGCAGGAGCTGGAATTGAACCTGGAGCCTTGTCTTGATAGCGTTCAAGAAAACAATGACTTTCATGTCCTTGCTCTGATGGGTCTCAATGCGAAAGCACAATGGGACAAGGCTCTTGCTGCTCGAAAATCAACAGTCTTGGATGGCTTTGATCAAACGGCCGTGTTTCCCATCAGACCCAATCCCACTTGGAGCCAGCTGAAGGGGGCCATCAGGGCCAATCCCATATTGATGTTGAAGGAGTGGACGATGCCTGCTGGATTGCAAAACCAATTGGTGACCTTGGCTCATCTGTTTTGCCAGTTCACCATGCAAATATGGTTGATGGTGGACCATACAGCCATGAAGGGAATTGAACCTGCCCCGACCTCTCTGTCTGATGCAATGAAATGTTGGACCATCTCCAGCATCGATCAGACTCTTCTTCACACCACCTTTGAGGCCTATGGTATGACGGGCCTGGATGGCATTTCTCATGGTCATCAAGGTCCACATTCAATGGATTTTGCAGGTCACAAGGAAATATACTTTCCTGTGAAGCGAACCCCACCCCAGAAAGGCTCTCAGTGGCTATCCTTCTGGGATGATGCAGGCTATGTGACAGCATATCACAAACTGCTGGAGGAGCACAGTCAAGAAGAAGGATTTTATCTGAATGATGGTTTGGAAGCCATCTTCTCACAGCTTCACTGCCTTCCTGCAAGTCAAAAGGGGACACAGAAAAGCAAGGGATTTGTATGGCGGATCAAAGCAAACACCTTTGTGTTTCACATGAACCCTCTCTTTTACAAGGTGGAGGGACTTGGGAAGGAGTCAAAGAAAGCAAGCAAGCATCAAGGGAAACTGGTTGCTCGTCGACCATTGAAGTCCAGAAAGGTGTTTGAAGAGGTTCTGTGGTGATCGAGTGGATTTGATGGTTTGGCCAGCAAGAAGGTAGAAACAGAGCAACAGACAAGGCGTGCATGACTTGAATATCTTGGTGCTGTAAGCAAGAACAAGAGAAGGCCCCCACAGTGAAAGAAAGCCAAGGTTACATAACTGCGTGATCTGACTCCAGAGGATGGAGAACAGCTTGAGTGTTCATTGATGCAATTGATTGAAATTCAAACAACAAGTAGGGAGGAGGAGGAGGAGGAGGAGGAGGATGGAAGTGATAATGGAAATTAGGTGGAAAGAATGGACTTACAAAATTGTAGTCAACATGTATCAAAAAGCGCAATAAAGCGTCATGTACAACAAAGTGTACCAAAAGTGTAGAAAAACAAGGGGAGACAGAGTGTAGAGAAAGTGTAGCAAAAAAAAGGGTAGTAGAGTGTGTGGAAAGTGTAGCATCGCAAAAGTGCAATTCAAAATTATCACGCCAATACACCATCGGCAGGCAGTGCCAGTCGATAGAACATGTTTACACAATGTGTACTCAAAGTGTAGACAAAGCATACAAAAAAGTGTACTCAAAGTGTAGGAACATGTCCAGCTAGGTCTACAAAAAGTGTACAAAAAAGCGCAATGAATGTAGTGTACAAAAGTGTGCAAATGTATACCAAGGTGTAGGGAAAGTGTAGATAAAGTGTAGGAATGGTGTTGAAACACTTTAAAACATCTTCGAACACTTTCAAACACTTCCGAACACTTTCAAACACTTTTGAAAACAATACCAAACGTGTGTGCCAAGGTGCAGGGAAAGTGTAGCAAAAGTGTAGGAAAGGTGTTGAATCACTTTAAAACATCTTTGAACACTTGACGAACACTTTCGAACACTTTCGCACCGCGTGTTTTGACTTATGTAAGCATCCGAAAGAGTCGACATGTACGCAAATCAGCCACAATTGGTACACTTTAGCTACACTATTGGTACACTTCACTGTTTGGCATTATGGATGTGGTCAGATGAATAAACAGTGATAAACAAAGTTGTAGGCAAGATCCCACGCGCAAAAAAGGTATAATGGTCATGTGACGAATTTCTAAACTGGGTGAGATATAAGCAAAATAGTCGAAAAAAGCCAGTGAGTGTGGGAAAATTGAACACATTTTTGAGAAGTAAGGTAGTATGAGCAGGAATGTGTAGTTAAAAGTGTACAAAAAAGCGCACACGAAGTGTAGCAAAGTGTAGCAAAACAAGGGGAGACAGAGTGTAGAGAAAGTGTAGCCAGTGAAAGTGTAGCAAAAAAGAGTAGTAGAGTGTATGGAAAGTGTAGCAAAAATGGTAGTAGAGTGTAGGCAATGTGTAGCCTAAGTGTAGCATAAGTGTAGAAAAAGTCTCGTAAAAGTCTAGAAGAAGTGTACTTAAAGTCTAGACAAAGTGTAGGTAAAGTGTAGCAAGCAGAGTGTGGTGAGGTGATGAAGCATTTTGTAGACATTTTACTCCGGTTTCTGTACACCATTTGGTACACTTTTTTGTAGAGTTTGCTAGACATGTTCCTACACTTTTTGTAGACATTTATTACGCTTTTTTGTAGACTTTGCTAGACATGTTCCTACACTTTTTGTACACTTTTATTTCGCTTTTTGTACACTTTTTGCAGACTTTGCTAGACATATTCCTACACTTTTATTACGCTTTTTTGTAGACTTTGCTAGACATGTTCCTACACTTTTACTACACTTTTTATACACTTTTTTGTAGACTTTGCTAGACATGTTCCTACACTTTTTGTAGACTGTTTCCTACTCTTTGTACACTTTTTGTACACCTCTATTTCGCATTTTTGTACACTTTTTGCAGACTTTGCTAGACATTTTGTAGACATTTATTACGCATTTTTGTACACTTTGCTAGACATGTTCCTACACTTTTACACCTTTTATACACTTTTGCTACACTTTTATTTCGCATTTTTGTAAACTTTAGTAGACATGTTTGTACACTTTTTGCAGACTTTTTGTACACTTGTGGTACACTCTACTAGACACTTTTGTACAGTTTGGTAGGCTTTTTTTGGTAGACTCTTTGTACACTCTGAGTAGACTTGTGGTGGATGACTGTTTGCTACACATTGTGTATACTTCTATTTCGCATTTTTGCACACTTTTTGAGGACATTTATTATACTCTATATGGATAGCATTGCTCCTGCCACTTTCTATGAACATACTTGCAGGGCTATCATTGATTTAAATACACTGGCTATAAATAAGAATGATGGTGTGCCTACCAATTACAGACCCTTGAAAGATGATGACAACACTGGCTAAGTCTCATAAAGCAAACATCTTGCCACCCCATATGGACACATCATGGCATTCTTGTAGGGCTGTATCATTGCATTCCTGGATAGTTATAGAGGTCCCAAACAACACAGGAACAACTCCCAGGGTCCCTGAGATTTTATTTCACATGACCTTCCTACCCTGCCTTCTGCTCCCCAGACAAAGATTGATTTTTGTAGCCTCAAATATGCTAGCCATAAAGAAGCATGAGGGTGCTCCTACCATTCTAACACCCTCTGGACATGATGGTAACACTGGCTGAGCCTCATAAAATCAGCTAAGTGAACATCTTGCCACCTCATATGAACATGTCATGACATTCTTGTAGGGCTATCCCATTGCATTCCCTGAGCATTATAGAGGTCCCAGACATCCCAGGAACAACCAACAAGATGTCTGATATTTTATTTCACATGGCTCTCCTACCTTGCCTCCTGCCCCCCAGACAAAGATCAATTTTTGTAGCCTCCAATACACTAGCCATAAAGAAGAACAAGGGTGATCCTACCATTGTAAAGCCCTCTGGACATGATGGTAACACTGGCTAAGCCTCATAAAATCAGCTAAGCAAACATCTTGCCACCCATATGAACCCATCATGACATGATTTTAAGGATGTTCCAGCACTTTCCCTGATGGTATTAGAGGTCCCAAACAACACTGGAACAACTCCCAGGGTCACTGGGACTTTATTTCACATGGCCTTCCTACCCTGCCTCCTGCCCCCCAAACAAAGATCGATTTTTGTAGCCTCAAATACGCTAGCCACAAATAAGCAGGGTGGTGCTCCTACCCATTTAAGACCCTCCGGACACGATGGTAACATTTGCTAAGCCCAGGAAAATCAGTTGGGCCTGCAGTGCAACATTCTTCTCCTCCTCCAATATCCAAAAGTGTATACTGTGCCAGGGGACCTCTCCAGAACCATTCCAGCATTTTTCCTGGGGGCTATTGAACCCTCTGAATCCATTCGTGACACTTAGAAGTTCCTAAGAACTCGCCTTCATCGCCATTCTTGACCTGTACAAAATATGGCCTTGTTTCATTTTTATCTCCACATCCCGACCGCCAATCTTGATGGGTAGGGGCTCAAAATGTTCCTACAGATGTCCTCTATCACATAGGAGCATCATTCAGGCGTTTGGAAACATTGCATTTGGTAACTTAATTCCAGGATGACTGAATAAATGCGCTCCCACACATGTGGCCATCCCAGACCCCATTATTATATGCTCATAATTATTTTATCACAGTCTCACCCGCTCTCACTGTTCTTACCTAGTTACTTCACATACTCAGACTGTAAGAATTAGTTCAGTATAATTGAACATTTTCATGAGATTTATTTTACACAACCAGCAAATTCAGCATTTTACAAATAGATATAAGACATGCTACACAGTGCTATACAGGAATGGATCCTTGTTGTCCATAGCAGCAGCTGCTGCTGATATAGATTTAGTTTATTATTTTTCAACATGCAATGCTTCTGTTGCAGGCATCCTGGATGCCTGCCGCACATACTTGCTTCAGGTCACATGACCTTTCAATTCATTGCATATTCTGAACACGTCTCACTCCCAGTACTGAACATTCAAATAAAAGGTATCATTTAATAAAAATACAATTCCACATCAATCAGGAATGGGCCTCCAGGATGCCTGCTGCAGTGTGTACATATCTTGTCACGTGACATTTCATTTAGCGTGCTGTATGGGCCTCCAGGATGCCCATCGCAGTGTGTACATATCTCGTCACGTGACATTTGATTTAGCGTGCTGTGTGGGCCTCCAGGATGCCCGTTGCAGTGTGTACATATCTCATCATGTGACATTTGATTCAGTGTGCCATGTGGGCCTCCAGGATGCCCGTTGCAGTGTGTACATATCTTGTCATGTGACATTTGATTCAGCGTGCTGTGTGGGCCTCCAGGATGCTCATATTCCATATACAAAAACATAACAATGATTCCTTAGCACTGTACTACCAATTACTAATGATACATACAGGATTGTGAGCCATCAATAATAGTCAATTGTGTCATCTGTATAATGTCTGTGCACAGCGGGCATCCAGGACGCCCCTCCCACAACACAGAGTCTGATACTCTAAAATATGTAATTCACACATGCCCAACTGCAAGCTACCTGAGACAATAGTGTCAAGACTTGTACATCAGACAACCAAAATATTATTAGGGGATTTCCTTATGTGGAACCCTAGTTCCCAGAAAGGAAATTTTCTAGGGTTACATGTTCCCTAGGGATGAAGGCAAGGAAGCTCATACCATCAGGTGCTATATGGCATCTAGTGCAAAATAGTGAAACACTGCAAGGGTTTTTTCACTCACTGTATACATTCAACACAACTGAGCACTTCAGGGCTCATAACCTGTAGAAATGGTACATGTGAGGATATACCAAATATACTCACTATGTAATCAGTATATTATATAATTCTAATATACATTCAACAGCCCTCTCATCTACAGTACATTTCCTCTATATACACCTGGCAGGCCTGTCCATTAAGGCAATGCTAAATTGCACCCAAGGGCCCACCCTGGGATGGCCATGTACCAGGTGAAACCCAGGATGGCCATCTGCATAGGAGAATGTGACTATGTGGGCTCCTGCCAAGCCATGGCTGGTTTCTTGCAAAGATCATTCTGCTAGATTCAAGGATAAATTTGACCTTGGGCTGATCAAGCAGGTCATGTCCTCTGAGCCACCATCAGGGACTGAGTTGCAAGGAACCTTAGATCAGGAAATAGGGGATCTCCGATTTGGGGTACAGTCTACTCATATGTCAACTCAGCGGTACAAGCAACTAACATACCTGAAGTGGAACTTGATTGTTGCTTCTTGCTCCTTCTCTCTTGTGTTGTCAGCTCAATCTCTTCTGTTCATCATCCTCACTCTATTCATGCCTTCCATGCATGCAACGAGGACTGAGCCATCCACCTGGGGAGATATAATTTGCGCCTTGTTGCGGATAGACAAGGAACGGCCACCAGAAAAGATTGGGGACGCTGCTCGAAAGGTAGTGAGAGGTTGCAGTACATGCAGGTGGTAGGTTCAGGTGGTGTTGGGGAACGGCGAATATCAAGATTGGCATCGGGTGTTAGGGAAGCGCCATGCAAAGTACCTGGGACATTATGCCAAAGAGATCGATGTCGATGCATGGTGTGAGACATGTCCGCCCTGTGGCCAAAAGCATGGTAGGTCTGGAGGTTGTCATTGGTGCCGTTCTTGAACTTGATTCTCAAGAAGTCACGGTCCTCAGGAGCAAGTCGCGGCAGAGCTCAAAGGCGAGGGCAGAAATGAACTTGGCTGGATGGGCGTTTCCTCTCAGTAATTGTCTTGAATCATATATATACATGTGGACTTACGAAATGCCAGCAAGTTTGAGGTTCACCTTGACCGTATCGAGGATCTGGAAGAGGCAAACGAAGGGTGGTGAGAGGTCTCGATCAACGGGAGCTGGGGAGGGTCACCATTGAAAGCGATGCGTTCGAGTGGGTGGAGGATTGGGTGGAGGGTGTAGTCACAGATCCCAGGCATTCTTCAGAGTTGTGGGGTGGCCAAACACAAAGTAGCGAACAGCACCGAAGAAGGGTTGCGCAGCCCTTGGGGTCGCATTGAACTCGCAGGAAGCATTAAGTCTGCGATGTGTTGCAGTTGCTAGAAAGCCTGTCAAAACGTGGCATCGGATCAGTCTACATTCCCCGACTTCATAGAAAGAAACGTGGTAGAATGTACCGGGTTGTATTTGGTGTCAGTATGGCATAACGCCTGTTGTGGACGCTGTTCAGCTTTTGTGTGGTCGCGGTACCGGAGTAGAAGCTTGGCAATGGGAATGACGTGCCCGATCAGGTTGCAGCCGAGGCGTGATTTACCTTACCACCCGAGCGCTGTTTGAGCAACGCTGGTGCCCAAACATTGAGCGGGTGGGGCGCACCTTTTTAAATCGGGCAAGATATTATCAAAATTAGCTGATTGGCGGAGAGGGAGAACTTCCCCAGAGCCAGAAGTCGGCAGGCGATGCAGAGCGCACATTTTCCAAGGTGCTACCCCAACGTCAGGAGGACTGAAGACGTCAGATAACTGACCGGCATCGCCTTGCACGCCGCTTCCCCACTTAGCTCGACTTCAGACATGCTGGGGATGGGGTCAGGACCAGCAGGCTGAGAGCTGGGTCGCAGCGCGGGCAGCAGGGGAGATTCGTTGGGGTCGAGGCTGAGAGGGTGCAGCTGGGACTGCGGGGAACCAGGGGCCAGAAACTGCTGATACGGGTGACAATAGCTTTGTGCTTGGCTTGAGCACCAACAGCGAGAGTGACGGATAAGACAGTGGGCATGGCAAAGGGGATACCACCGATCAAGAGGACAAGGATGTTGTTGAGACCGCGACGATAGTTGTACCTGAAGCCGGCATAGAGGACGAGAATTTCAGCAATGACGAAAATCTCGATGGCCACCAGACAGAAGGAGCCGATTTGGGCAACAAGTGACCTGTGGGGTCATCGTCCTGTTCAACAAGAGAGGCAGTCAGACCGAAAGAGGTGTGGAATTTGCCAACCCAAAGACGCCACTCCAGGGCTTCTCTGAGCAAGGGCGCGCACCGAGAATTTTCACATGCCGGGAAACCTGAGAGCTTGGCCCACACCTGATTTGAATATTAACGCTCTTGCACGAATTTCGATGGTAAAATCGATGGATGCGACAAAGGTGGGAGGGGCAAAGGAGCAGGGAAGGGAGAGGGGGGCATGATAAACACGGATCCCATCGTTTGCAGAAAATTAAAGACAATGCATTTTGCATGCCTCTGCGGAGACGGTGGACGAGGTGGAGAGTGGACTCCTTCTGGATGTTGTAATCCGAGAGGGTACAACCATCCTCAAGCTGCTTTCCAGCGATGATCAAATGCTGCTGGTGAGGAAAGATTCTGATGGATGTTAGGTCCTTGCTGAGCGTCAATATACAAAGTACTTACCCCTCCTTGTCCTGGATCTTGGCCTTGACGTTATCAATGGTGTCAGAAGACTCGACTTCGAGGGTGAGGGTCTTGACGAATGAGCCAAGAGGAAAGGGAACGAGCGAGCACCGGATGGGGTAGTGCGGGAGTCAGAGTGGTGGGTGGGTTGTTTGACTAGTAGGGCCCTCGAAGGGGACATGTACAGGCTTTAGTGGATATGTTCAGTAGGGAGTACGACAGGCAGTATACTAAGGCGACAGGAAGTGCGAGTGAGCAGCGCACACGAACGAGAATCGATGGGAAGGCTGGGGACTTCATCTATGAAGGCGGTTACAGCGGTTGCGGATGCTCCGACGGAGGCCGTCAGTATGTTCGTGTTCGACCCAGCATTGAGCCGTTGGTGACCTCAGGGTGGCCGCATCGTTCCCTCCCCTCGCTCCCGGCGAGCATCGCTGATGGCATGGAGGAGGGCAGTGTGCCCCTGCTTGGCTTGCGGATAGGCGGCGAGGAAACTCGTCTCGTTGGAATTGTGGCCGTGATGCCAACGTGAGGTGTCAGCGACGGCGCTCGTGGCATGGACTGGGACAAGATGGTGGCACCAGCGGCATCATCAAGACGTGGCTGAGGTATTGAATGAGATTACCATAGAGGATATCGTCAAAAAACCTTACAGGCCGTTCATGGTCTTTGTTGATGCGATCCCACCTTGGAGAACGATCTTCTATCCCCAGCTGATGCCTTGAAGAGTTGACGTTACATAAACAGTTTGCCCAGTTGCGGTTTACACAATATACCCCACCGTTGTCTATCTTAAAGTACTGTCTCTTCTCCCGAATCTTCTTCTTTCCGACTCTTGTCTTTTCGTTCCTGGAGCCACAGCATGGATACACTTGAGCTCCAGTGTTGGGTCTACGGTGAAGACTTTGACGCCGTTTTTCCTGTCAAGATATCAAGGGCAGAGACCGTCGGAGCCCTCAAAGGAGCCCTCAAGAATGAGACACCAGTGGCATTTCGCGATGTAGACGCGAACAAGCTCGCTCTCTACTCCATCCCCATGCCCGATGATGAACACTTTGAAGCCACGCTCGAGAAGTGGACGTTCGAAGGCAAACATCGCCTCAACCCCGATGCAAATTATCCAACCTGAACCTGTCCGATGGCCTCATCATCGTTCATGCGCCCATTCCTTGTATGCGTTGATCATCATATTCTATTATCCTTCTGAGGCGAGCTTTACTTCTCAGATTCACGTCCAGTTGAACCCACTGTCGTTCTCCCAGACCTGACCATTAATTGCTGGGTGCGCGGTGACACGACCAGTGGCAACTTTTCCGTCGAAATTTCGAGCACCAAGACTGTCGGAGCCCTCAAAAAAATCATAAAAAACGAGAAACCAGTGGCATTTCACGATGTAGACGCAGATGAACTCGCTCTCTACTCCATCCCCATGCCCGATGCTGAAGACTTTGGAGCCACGCTCGAGAAGTGGACGTTCGAAGGCAAACAACACCTCGACTCGCGATGCAAATTATCCGAGCTCTTCCCCTCCTCTGGGGAGGGTGAGTGGTTCATCATTGTCAAAGATCCCAGTATTACCTTGCACTGCTGGGTCCGCAGTCACAATACCAATCGAGTCTTCCCCGTCAAAATTTCGAACACGGGGACTGTCGCGGATCTCAAAGAGGCCATAAGAAACAAGAAGCCGGTGGATTTCCGTGACGTCGACGCCGACGCTCTCGAGCTTTACAAAGCCTCCCTCCCAGATTGCAAAGATGTCGAAGACAAGCTTAGAATGATCATGTTGGGAGACCAACCACGTCTCGGCCCATTGCAGAAATTATCCGGGCTCTTCCCCTCTGGGGAGGGGCACAATGGTGACAGGCAGGTAGGATGGCATTCGGTGGCCATGTTTGGGTCATCTGGGATGAGAGGGAGGTGGAGATGTCATGTCGTTATTTGTTAATCAGTATGAGTCAAGCAACGAGTGTAGAGTTATAGCTTACCTCTAGGCTCTAGTAGAGTAGCAAGCCAGCGCATCGTGAGAATAAAGCAGTATCCAAATAAGGAAATGTAGTGAATGTATGTCCCGGCTCAACCTGAGCTGGGCCTGGGTGCCTCGGCCATCAATGGAGGCCCAGGGTCACGATTAGGGTGGGCCTGAGTGCCACAAAGCCGGGCCAGACCCGGGGCTTTGAGCCCGACCTGGCTGACCGTTTGCTGCAGACAAAACCCTCCTCCACCATCATGGGAGTCGGGGATTATCCAACCTTATCGGGAATTCTTAGTCAGCAATTTGTTGTTGTCCGTCTTACTACAATTCGTACAGTAGGATGGATATACCTCATATGCCTCGTCGCGGACCAACGCGGACCAACACAGATTAGTTGGAATTGCAATTATTCTCGTAAAATATTACTGTAAAACATTCTCTGTCCACTTTGTGGGCATTCTTGGGATTAGATGTTGTTTCAGACCCTCCACTTTAGCACTATCTCAGATCTTTTACGCTTCCTCACTGGTTCGCTTAGTAAGCATGTGATCAGATGTGGTAAGACTGGCCAAGCCGTGGTCAGATGTGGCAAGATAGTGGTTACGTGCGTAGCAAGATGTAGCAGGGTGGCATAAGGTGTAGTAAGATGTGGTAAGATATGAGCACGTGTACGACGTGGGCTGTTCTCGCTTGCTCGGTCACCACTGATATTCCTCAACGCCCCGATAGCCCACCGCTGCAGTTATCCAACCCTAACTCGGGCCCATGTCTCTGGCGACGAATCCATTTATGCAGATACCGATGCTTTGGCTGGCTTCCGGAAGCGCAAATGTCTAACTGATGACCATCCCTTGCTTCGGTTCCCCTCCCTGTTCTCCAACTACTTCAGTCCATCCGCCCTCCTCACTGTGCAGCCTTCCCTTTCCAGTACCATGAATTATGGAGAGGACGTCACCAACACTTCTTCCCGTGGCCTCAGCATCCTCCGCCCTACTATCGAACTTCCGCTAGACGAAATCCTCAGCAACGTTGATCTTATAGATGACCACCTGTCTTTCCGTTTCATAGGGCAAAACGAATGCACCCTTACTACTGATTCCGACATCATGATGCAAGAGTCCTTTGAATCTGGTTCGTCTCGCTCGGCGTCCCAATCTTCTCGCCATGACAATCAATCAAACGCGGCCACACTTTCCCTTCCCCAGTCTTCCAAGGAAAGCCTTTCCCAAATTATCTCCCCAGCCAAACCTAGCCCTAGCGCGGGAACTAGGGGCAATGCCCCAGCAGTCGTCCCAACCCCACGGTAAAGACTCAGAATACTCACAGTACACGATCATCTGGCCCCGGTGCCACCGCCACTAGCGTCAACCCTGCAGTTCTACGCAGCAATGGGAATTCCGCTCCTGGAGGGGTGAAGGGTGAGTGCTCAGATTGTGGTGCCACTCATATTCCTCTCTGGCGCCGTGGTCTCAACGACGAGCTGAATTGCAACGCGTGCGGCTCGTACCGCAAGCTGGTAAGTGATTTTCAGTGAAACATACGACAAGAAAACTCATGGTCTTCGTAGTACAAGCGCCCGTGCACAAAGAATATGCGCGCCAATCATGGCGAGGCCCGCACTCAAGTGGTTGACGTCATCGGTGGGTTCCCTCGGTACATGCGACACACCACTCAACTCAGTGGGGCCGTCGACACAGCTCCATACTACAATTGCCACACCGCCGCGACGCCGCTCTGGAGGAAGGACGACGAGGGTAAGACAGTTTGCAATGTGTAAGTTTTCACCTCCTTGGTCCATTTGCGTGATGGCTCATGTTATGGTGGGCATCTGACATTAGATGCGGCTTATAGTGAGTAACGCACTCTTGTCAGACATTCAATTGCTGAGCACGTTCTATCACAGTTATAAATTGCATGGGTCAGCAAGACCGATTTCCATGAAATCGGACATCGTTCGCAGACGTTCACGTCATGACGCTCAGCGCCTAGGCCCGAACTCCTCTGAAACTCCATCTGCGAGCCCAGGTGCAAGTCGCCGGACTTCACCCACTGCGGAACCCTCCCCAACCCTGGCACCAGACTTGACCACTCAACCTACGTGTGAATACAACGAGGAAATGACGACTCGGAGCACATCATCCGAGCTCCTGGGAGCGCTTGCGGGGTAAGGATAAGGATGGCAAAGATACGCAGTTTGTGTTTTCTATTTCGGCTTCACCGGGAAAAGACCCGATGGTGTTTGTGGTGGATCAGGTTCTATCTGTGGATGGGAATAGCAAAGTGTAGTAAATATGATTCCAGTTAGTCATTGCGCGGTAAGGTTGGGTGAGTGAACTTTCTGTAGGGCCGTGTCCAAAGTGAGAGTGCTTGAAACACTGGCCGATAGGTTATTGTTACTGTCAAGGCTGGTGTCTCGGGTTCGGTAAAGGAGTGGGGCACGGTGCATTCTGTGAGTCAGTGTCTCTCCCAATGACCAGACTATCTGCCAATGGATACATTCCAGCGACATGAGTATCGTGGAAATTAGTCAGTTACCTCAGCGACAAACTTGTTCGCATCGACGTGCTCTCTCTCACCCTTGCCAACGATCACCATCCGCAACGACAAAGACCTTGCGAGAGGTATGCTTGTAAATCAAAGGACTAGCTACCTGACCTAACATTTGAACAGGATACGATTGATCCGCGTCTTCGGCCCTGCCCCAGTGTCCGAACTCTACGAGAAAATTGGCACTTTCTGCCGCAATAAATTACAAGGGCATACCAAATCACTAGAAAGACTTTCTCGTTCACTCAGCGACCGGTTCGACCAGGGAGGAGAGATGGCTGACCTCAAGGAGGCACTTGCGCTCCAACCCAATGTATTGGAACTTCGCCCACAGGGGCATCCTGATCGAGCCGTTTCACTGGGGAACATCGCGAACTACCTCTATTCCCGTTTCAAGCAGCTCGGTCAGGTGTCTGACCTCGACGAGGGGCCCACGCTCGAACGCAATGCATTGGAACTTTGCCCACAGGGGTATCCTGATCGAGCCTTTTCACTGGGCAGCATCGCGAACTCCCCCCACACTCGATCGAAATACTCAGTTACGCTTGGTATCAACGACCTCCAGGACGCATTCAATTTGTATGATCACACTCGAGTAGCTCTGGCGTTGTACAGGACATTGAGGAGTATTCGTTCGAGCGACATCCCCATGGATCAACAGATCCTCTACGTCCATATTGGTGCCTAGTGGATCTACGTTCCGGTGCGTGCATGTTTTCCATGGTGCATTGTTACCGGAACTGAAGTACCCGCAGTTGCATTTACCACAGCATCTGTATGCTCGAAGTAATCTGTTTGCAGATACTTGTATACGCTGTCAGAAGGACATTGGATAATTTGCATGTAGTCAGTAGACACTCTGGCTGTTGCTTAACATTAACAAAATACCTACTACTGAATCCATATCATCTCATCACTTTCCCCAAATCCATTCCTGCTCAGATATCCTTACCGGGCCCCGCCGAAGCCAGTGGGTGATGGGACTCTCCACACTCGTTCTGCCCACCTCCTTCATGCTGTTTGCATCCAACACCAATAAATAGCTCTTTTCTGTAAAGCTATCAAGGACGACGCTCAAAAGTACACATGATTGTCCTCAGCGGTGCCCGAGTCGGGGGAACGAATACGGTATGTCATCGACCGCAAACACGGTACAGGTTTCGTCGCCACATACGAATGACATCCTTTCTTCTGTTTCCACACGATCAATGCCTGGGAGGAGCCTTTCCCTTCGAATCCCTCCCAGATCGACATCATCACCGACCTCTCGATCTACAAAAACCTCGACGTTCCAAAACGCTTCTGTTAGTACAACAGCCTGAAATCCACCTCTCCTGGGTCGCTGAATTATGTAGGCGAGAAGCGCAGGAGCTGTGACGTGTTCTTGCGACGCTGGCGGTTACCCGGTGTCAACACCACTATTGATGCTCCGTCAGAGGTTCGCGAACTTGAAGTCGTGACCGTGCACACCGCCGAGCATGACCACTCGTGCGACCTTCCCGTCGTCAATTCCTGCCTCCTCACCAAGCCCTCGCAGTACATGTAGGGTGTCTGCGACCGTGGCTTGAGCACGTTCTTTGATGGTATCGTCGAGTACGACACGGAGACGCACGCACCGACATATTGGTCCATGCAGGTAGGTCAGCCGATGGGTCGAATGGAGCAATAGCGTCAAGCATGTTCTTCTCCCACAAGATCTCCCTACGAATACTGACCACCCCAGACACATGATCTGAATTCTCCGTGATGAGCGAGTGCAAGCAAGCGGGGGGCGCATCCGTGGTGGTTGCCAGGATATCTGTCTTTCACGTAGCAGCCGACACGTGGAAGATCTTGTATATCTGCTGTCTTCCCAAAGAAAGGTTGTAGTTGGGGACGCGCCCCGAGGTACAGGGGCAGCCCGTCAGTCAACCCGGGATTCCTTTGCTGCCAACCCAGGAGGGATTTGGCAAGGTAAGGGCTGAGGATAACGATAGTCGCCAGAGCCTTCTCGAACACCGTCCACTGCCCAAACAACCATTAGTACCAAACCAAATGCTACAGGAGAAAACCACAACCCACGATTCGCAGGGCACGATCCAACCCATGCGGTCCCCAATTGGCACCTGGACACCTGGATCAGCTGGCGAAAGGAAACAAAGTTGGTTGGATGACGTCTCGTCTCGGTGTTCATCTTGAATCGCGTGGACTTACGAATGCCAGCGAGTCTTGAGCATCTCGAGCATGTGGAAGAGGGTGATGGGAGGTCTCGATGAGCTGGGGAGGTCACCATTGAACATGGCTTCGAGGAGGCTTAGTCGGGGGGCCATTGGAGAGATGGTCTGGGTAGGATTTGTGGCCGCGACGTGTGGGTGTGATGGCATTGGTCGTGTTTGGGTCTTCGCCGTGGGGAGGTGGAGATCGTGTCGTGAAAAGAAGGTAGAGAGGCGAGGACTAGGGAATGTTTGGACGCGAGCGGGGCCCAGTTGAAAGATAGGGAAATGTAATGGATCACGTGACCCAAGAAAACCAATAATTCGCTGTAGCCTACTACCAGACCCCCGCAGTGTCAACTTTGTCCTCCGATTTAACCTTGTTTGATTCAGCGCAAGCTCTGCCAAGCTGTCCCTGAGTACCTCTGTCATCACCAGGGCTCTCAGATCAATTCCCCCGTCGATGTCAAAAGTGACTTTCAGACAGGAGTGGGCTGCGAGTTCTTCGTCCAGTCAGGTTTCGTCGCCGGCTTTACCCAGCCCCTCGCCGACCAACAGAACCCGCAGCTGTATGGTCAAGATCGGCACCCCAACGAAACAGCCATCCACCGAGGTTTCGCAGTCTGCGATGCGACCATCATCCCGCCCTCCGGGAACAGTACCACCTCAATGGCCACACTCGCGAAGGTGATGGAAAGAAGCCAAGTGTCGTCGCCCACTGAGGTTTCAGACATTGGAAACAGAACCCAGATGACGGTCCGTCGTGTCTTTGAGATCGCCAGGACCTTCTTTTTTGCCTCGCAACATACGTCGCAGTCTCCTACCGAGGCCACTGCCTGCACGACGATGGGTGCTAATGTGTCAAGGTTCCAAAAGCTGTTCATTTCTCCGCTCGACAAGGATGCGAAGGTCTCAAAGAATCCAGTGACGCAGATGGAAATCGAGATGCTCAGGGCCCAGAGAAAGGTTGCGGGTGTTGGGACGGTCGATCCTCGTCTGGATCGCCTTAGTTTCCTCACTGCAGTGGCGATCGTCACGAAGCTTGGGACGTCTAGTTCGGACTGCCCCGGTTCCATCTGAAGCGTCGACAGGGTGACTCGGAGGTAGGTGGTGGGGTGAGGTTTGGGTGTACATTCTTTTTCATTCCTTTCCTTTTCCTTTTCCTTTTCCGCCTTCTTCCACTTTCTTTGACAGATATCTTTTCTTCCCTGGCTTCCGTTTCCAGCTTAGATCTCTGTCGACCGTTAGGTTCTCGACTCAACTGACGTTCACGAGGCGGCTGTCCTGCACGTCGCATTCATCATGCAATGGCTTGAACGCTACACCGTTGTTCGGTGGCTTGCTCTCGCAAAAGAATTTGCCGAAGTCCATCACATTCTCTCAGCGCCGCAAAGATGCTGTCCTGTTCTCGTACTCGCGGCTCAGCACATCCCCGCCCACAGACTGAGCTGCCTTGCTACATGTCCCCAGGGCTAGGCTATCCCAGGGTGCTTATCCTGTCGAGAGCGGAAGATCGCGTGCGATCCACCACAGCCAGGCAACGAGGCCAAGACCTGCAAGCGAGTACGTTTCTGTATCATGGTACTTGACCTGATGTGGACAAACTCTGCCCGCCCATCTCCCCTCAATCACCCAATGGTCTCGCTGATCTCCCTGACATCAATCTTTGTGCTGAATAGTGTACTTACATGTATCATTTTTTAACCAGCCCTTCTCAAGTGCGAATGAGCACGGCAAACCGATGGGGTTTGCCTTCTTACTATGGAACGTTATGCACCTGACATTTATCCATCGTCTGGATTACTGCACTCGTTTCTAGAATATAAATCACAATGTCTTATACATCCTACCTAGTTATTTGGACGGCGTCGACTTGTTTACGATGTCCAGCGAGTCAACTGCTCGAAGTCACCAGAACAAATAGTCTACCATTTCCATGTCGTGGTCAGCGAGAATCAACTCGCCATCAAGCGCACCCTCCGGTCGTCGCAAATCAACCGCACGGTTCACGTTCATGGGGTATCGTACCTCGCCCATCTTGCCCGACCAGTCAAAGTCAACTAACATCCATCCCAATCGGTCCTTGGTCACCATCACGTTCGCATCACGTACATCTCCGTGCACCAGCCCCATCTGGTGAAGGTCTTTCAGCCTCCTTCGAAGTTCGTCTCTCAGCGTCTCCTTCTGTTCACGCGAGAGGCTGTGCTTGACATCGTGAAGACACTCGTACTCCTCGAGAAGATCCATGACCACCATGCCCCACCCTCCTGGGACGGCGTCGAGTCCCCTTAGCGATGGCGAGATTCCCCAGTCTGCGCACTGCTGATGCACCGCTCGAGCGTATGCCCGCACAAACTTGACGCAGAGTCGCTCGCCAGCATCTGTCTGCACGACGAAGAGCAGCTTGCTAGCTTCCAGAGTACGGATGTACCTGAAACGCACCTGGTCCTTCTTATCTAAGCTTGTGTAGCAGCGAGGATGCGGAAACCCTGGCTGCAAGTCCTTGAAGTCTGCAGGAGCACGATCATACTCCTCGTAGAGTTGCTTCAGCGATTGGTAGGCTTTCTTGAATGCACCGATACAACGAGCAGCAGATTGGCGCATCACGGTATCGGTCGGATGCCAGAACAAAGGCAGGACAGTGGAGAGAATTTGGTAACTGGGGCGGCCAGTCCAGACTGCGCCCGAGAAACTGAGGTGAGGGCCTGAGGTGTTTCATCAGCGGACGGGGAACCGGATTCGCAGCGCAACTCACCAAAGAGGGTGATTATGAAGCAAGGAAAATTGAACTGCACGTCCTTCACCACCTCCTCTCTGCTTCCTTCTAAGTAGTAGAGTATTGCTTGGCAGTAAGGCTCAGCACCTTTAGAACCGACTTCAGATTTCACCTCCAGGATTAAGTACCGACGAGCGTTCACGTGCGCATCTCCATCGGTGTGGAAACCACCAATGGAGCTCGGTACAATCCCTATACTTTGGCGGCGTAAGATGTCTATAAATTCTTCCTGTCGCTGGCTCTCTTTTTCGAAGATGCTGGACATTCGTAAGGAAAGATCCAAAACAAGGGCATTATCATCACTGGTGGGCTCATGGGTGCGACAGTCGTCGACAAACAGGCCGAAGACGGGGTGCAGTAGCGTGACTGGGATGGTTGGAGTGTTTTTACGGGGTCGGGTCCACTCGATCTTGTAATTGGCCGACTGCAAGATGTTGAAATTTGAGGGTTCTCCTTGCTCGGAAGGGCTCTTTTTCGGCCTGCGAGCCCACTCCTGGCAAAAAATCGATCGCGAGCGGGCGGTAGAAGGGTCAGCTGCAACGCTGCGTTCTGCAATACAACATCCGGAGTCTGGGTGAGTACGAATCAAGACCGTCATGGCTTTGCTTACTTTCTTCGACCTGCTCGACGACAACACGTGGCAATTGAGAAAAAAGAATGTCACCAAAGACCTCCTCCACCAACCGCTTCCCCTGCAGAAGTTGACCCGATCTTAGAGCGCCAAGACTCTCACAGAGCTCGGCATCCCCGTCTGCTGGAATCTTGTAGAGTTGCATGCGATCAGGGGATAGATTATCAAAGGTTTTGCTGCATGTCGCCTTGATCAAAATTTTGAGATCATCAACCCTGGCTTTCGCTGATATTCGGACTGTAACCGAGTTTCTAGGATCTGCCCCACGAATCCAACATTGCAAAGTCAAGTGGTCTGGATTGCAAAGAATGTTCGCCATTGAAGTCAAGTTCGAATCGCAAGTGCCACATACCAATGATGAGATGGAGGTGGTTGGGAGGAAGTGACATGAAAACAACTGACAGCTGCTGTGAAGGCCCCAAAGGCCTCCCCAGCATGGAGATGGTGTGAGCGTCAAGCACTCCTTGAAGGGTGTTATCTTCGCCACATGGAAAACAAACTTTGTAAAGGGCGAGTTCATCCGCGTCTACATCGCGAAATGCCACTGGTTTCTCGTTTTTTATGGCTTTTTTGAGGGCTCCGACGGTCTTGGTGCTCGAAATTTCGACAGAAAAGCCGCGACTGGTTATGTCACCGCGCACCCAGCAATAAATGGTCATGTCTGGGAGAACGACAGCGGGTTCAACTGAACGTGAATCTGAGAAGCAAAGTTCGCCATCAGAAGGATAACAGAATATGATGATCAACGCATACAAGGAATGGGCGCATGAACGATGATGAGGCCATCGGACAGGTTCAGGTTGGATAATTTGCATCGCGGGTTGAGGTGTTGTTTGCCTTCGAACGTCCACTTCTCGAGCGTGGCTTCAAAGTGTTCATCATCGGGCATGGGGATGGAGTAGAGAGCGAGCTCGTCTGCGTCTACATCGCGAAATGCCACAGATTTCTTATTCTTGATGGCTTCTTTGAGGGCTTCGACGGTCTTGGTGCTCGAAATTTCGACGGAAAAGTTGCCAGTGGTCGTGTCACCGCGCACCCAGCAATTAATGGTCATGTCTGGAAGAACGACAGTGGGTTCAACTGGACGTGAATCTGAGAAGTAAAGCTCGCCTCAGAAGGATAACAGAATACGATGATCAACGCGTACAAGGAATGGGCGCATGAACGATGATGAGGCCATCGGACAGGTTCAGGTTGGATAATTTGCCTCGCGGGTTGAGGCGTTGTTTGCCTTCGAACGTCCACTTCTCGAGCGTGGCTTCAAAGTCTTCATCATCGGGCATGGGGATGGAGTAGAGAGAGAGCTGATCTGCGTCTACATCGCGAAATGCCACTGGTTTCTTATTCTTGATGGCTTCTTTGAGGTCTCCGACGGTCTCTGTCCTTGATATCTTGACAGGAAAAACAACGTCAAAGTCTTCACCGTAGATCCAACACTGGAGCGCAAGTGTATCCATGCTGTGGCACCAGGAACGAAAAGACAAGAGTCGGAAAGAAGAAGATTCGGGAGAAGAGACAGTACTTTAATCGGAGAAGACAGTGACGGTGGGGTATATTATGTAAACCGGAACTGGGCGAACTGTTTATGTAACGTCAACTCTTCCCGTTTCGGTCCTTCAAGGCATCGGCTGGGGATAGAAGATCGTTCTGTAGATCAAACGTCCCACTTCCCCCTGCGCTACCCGGCAGTACTCGTTGCGCACCCGCCGGCACATCTGGAGAAGTAACGGTGAGCCTGGTGCTCCAAGGTGGGATCGCATCAACAAAGACCATGAACGGCCTGTAAGTTTTTTTGACGATATCCTCTATGGTAATCTCATTCAATACCTCAGCCACGTCTTGATGATGCCGCTGGTGCCACCATCTTGTCCCAGTCCATGCCACGAGCGCCGTCGCTGACACCTCACGTTGGCATCACAACCACAATTCCAACGAGACGAGTTTCCTCGCCGCCTATCCGCAAGCCAAGCAGGGGCACACTGCCCTCCTCCATGCCATCAGCGATGCTCGCCGGGAGCGAGGGGAGGGAACGATGCGGCCACCCTGAGGTCACCAACGGCTCAATGCTGGGTCGAACACGAACATACTGACGGCCTCGGTCGGAGCGTCCGCAGCCGGTGTAACCGCCTCAGAGATGAGGTCTCCAGCCTCCCCTTCGATTCTCGTTCGTGTGCGCTGCTCACTCGCACTTCCTGTGGTCTTAGTATACGTATACTGCCTGTCGTACTTCCTACTGAACATATCCACTAAAGCCTGTACATGTCCCCTTCGAGGGCCCTACTAGTCAAGCAATCCACCTACCACTCTGACTCCCGCACTACCCCATCCGGCGCTCGCTCGTTCCCTTTCCTCTTAGCTCGTTCGTTAAGACCCTCACCCTCGAAGTCGAGTCTTCTGACACCATTGATAACATCAAGGCCAAGATCCAGGACAAGGAGAGGTAAGTATTTTGTATATTGACGCTCAGCAAGGACCTAACGTCCATCAGAATCCCTCCTGACCAGCGGCATTTGATCATCGCTGGAAAGCAGCTTGAGGATGACTGCACCCTCTCCGATTACAACATTCAGAAGGAGTCCACTCTCCACCTCGTCCACCGTCTCCGCAGAGGCATGCAAAATGCATTGTCTTTAATTTTCTGCAAACGATGGGATCCGTGTTTACCATGCCCCCCTCTCCCTTCCCTGCTCCTTTGCTCCTTCCACCTTTGTCGCATCCATCGATTTTACCATCGAAATTCGTGCAAGACCGTTACTATTCAAATCAGGTGTGGGCCAAGTTGTCAGGTTTCCCACCACGTGAGATTTCCCGATGCGTACGCTCGCTGGAGTGGCTTCTTTGGGTTGGCAAGTTGCACATCTCTTTCAGTCGTGCTGCCTCTCTTGTTGGACAGGACGACGACCCCACAGGTCACTTACAGAAGGTTCTTGCCCAAATCGGTTCCTTCTGCCTGGTGTTCATTGAGATTTTCGTCATTGCTCGCGCTCTACGCCAGCGGCTTCAGGTACAACTACTGTCGCGGTCTCAACAACATCCTTGTTCTCTTGATTGGTGGTATCCCCATTGCCATGCCCACTGTCTTATCCGTCACTATCGCTGTTGGTGCTCAACAGCTCGCCAAGCACAAAGCTATTGTCACCCGTATCAGCGGTTTCTGGCCCCTGGTTCCCCACAGTCCCAGCTGCACCTTTCTCAGCCTCGACCCCAACGAATCTCCCCTGCTGCCCACGCTGCAACCCAGCTCTCAGCCACCATCCCCGTCGTCGTCCTTGGGTACGGGTTGAAGCTACGCGTGCGTCGGTCGATGTTTGTCCCTGGGTGGGTGGTACCGCCGCGCATGTTGCTCGTAGACGACGATGCAGTGAGCCGACGATTGAGCAGCAATTTTTTGCAGGTGTTTGAGTGTGCGATCGATGTGGCTGTGGATGGGGTCGGCGCGGTCACCAAGATGAATTTGGAAAAGTATGACTTGGTGTCGATGGTGCGTGTTCATATGCGCTCTCTCGTCTGTTGTCGATACTGATGCGTCGGCCATAGGACATTGTGATGCCGAAGACGGACGGAATATCGGCCACATCATTGTTAAGACAGTTTGATCATATGACACCCATCATCTCGATGAGGAGCAATTCGAAACCGAGCGAGATCATCACCTTAGGCACCAGTTTTGGGATGCTCCCACGGCCTTTAGGGGGGGTTGCTTGTAGAGACTGAAACTGTGTGCGAAGTGCACACGACGACCTGGTTCTGCAAAGGCAGTTCTGATTCTGTATAATGGGACCGGGACCTCTTGCTCGTTCAAGATGTGGAGAGGCAGACGAGTGATTGCAAGTTAGGTTCTTGCGGGGGTTGCCTGGGGATCCACCTGATCAGTGGGTACCAGCCTACTCGTTTTGTCCGCGCTGGCCATAAACTTAGCCACTGACATATGCTTCACAGCCGACGTCATCATCAACCTTTACATGGTGGCGGGTCTCCTTATACAGGAGCGCGCGTGCGAGCGACGAGCACGCGCAAACGTGAGTGCAATGGCAATGGCAGGGTGGGGGTGAATCAGCACGAGCACGGTGGTGCGTGAGAGCAGGTGGGCAAACAGGGGAGCAAACGAGCATGCGGGCATACGCTGACAGCACGGTCTGCGTATGCGCACATGCTCGCTCGCTCGCAATGGGGAGCATTGTGGGCGCATTGGACGTATGAGTAGGGTACCTGTGCGCGTGTGCATGGACGGGGTGCATGGGCGGGTGGGGGTCTGCACATGAGTGGGGTGTGAAAGCGCGCGGTTGCCTGGTGAGTTGGTTGGGCGCGAGGTGGAGGCTGGGCGAGTTGGTTGGGCACGCCGTGCAAGGGCTGGACAAACAGGGAACGGGTGCGAACGAGTGGGTGGGGTTGGGAGAGTGGAGGGTGCGAGGGTTGGGTGAATTGGTAGGAGGTAAGCGCGAACGTCCCTATATACTAGTAGTATAAGTAGGGACGAATGGGAAGTATATACTCACAAAAATGGTGCCAAAAATTGTCCGCAATGCGCTGCACATCAGACTTGTGATAGCGGAGACGAAATTTGACCTGCACCGTGAGGGAACTGTCGGGCTCTATGGCATTGCCTGGTATCCTAATCCAGAAAGCTCAGTAAAGGTCATCGATGCAACGTGAAGCTTTCCTGTAAGTATCATGTGACAAATACTGAAATAGGAAGGTGGAGCGTCAAGTTCAAGGTCCGAATCAATGAATGTTTGCATCGCCTCGGCGTCGCTGACTCAGCACAGCCCGAGACACTGCTTCAAGGGAACTTTGCCAAATACGCACCGAGGGTCGCTCTTATACGTTCCTCGCAGGAACATTAGGCTGTGTTGCATACCTCCCACAGGAAATACGGATGCCTATTAAGAACCTGCCAAAAAGATAGATTTCTTTCTTTGAGCTCCACAGCCAGGCCCGCGTTGATATACGTCAAGACGCTGCAACTCGGTCGGTGGATCGCCGGCACCATTAGCTGCTCACGGCCTCTACATAAACTTCTTATCTTGATACTTCATTCCACAGGACCACAACCATCCCAGTTCCTAGCATTTCATGTCAGAGATTCCACCTCCTTACACTGAATTCGACGCGCCTCCGCCACGATATACGCTTCCCGAGACATTCAAGATTCGTCATTTTAATGTTGCTTTGCTCATCCAACCCCAACAACTCAGAGGACACCTTGCCATCTTGCATGCATTTCACAACCTCCGGGTGGTCGTGGAATCCAATTCCGACACAAGGTTTCCGATTGACATTCGTGCGATGGAGCCAGAGAAACGTTGGGGCTGGTTCGTAAACGTCGCAGTCGAGAGGTTCGTTTGAGGCATCGCATCTATTCGACCCTCGGTGCTGATTCCCTCTCGAGGTTTGACCGCTGGTGCCAGAGTCTCGGCGGATGGTGCTCCGTGAATCTCGAGTTGGCTCTTCCCCCGATCGATGTGCTCATGGTCTGGCATGCTTATCTTCTTAATCCGATGTACGAAGCTTTCGTAGATGTCTACCATCTATCGTGGATGACTGACCTCTTGAATAGATGGTATGCAGAAGATACGCAGCGCGTATTGGCGTTGGGTCACTTGCCGGTCCTTACGGAGTATCTCGCTGCCAATATCGTACGTGGAATTACCTGATCAGATACCACCACTGAATTATGTTGCAGGGATCTCCTGATCTCCTGATCACCAGCTCGCCTCATCCTGATCGGGTCCACAACTGGGAGCACCACACAAATACACCGTATGACCCTTTGGATGCGGTAGCAGTCGTATCACACAAGGAGATCCAGTGCCCACATTGCGAGCACCGGGTAGCCGTGCGTAAGCACCGCTGAATTCCGCTGCTGTGAGAAGTACCTGACAACCACATAGCATTTGTTGGTCCAGATGGTTCCGGGTATGCGCAAAGCAACTTCGTTGCCAGCTGCACATCGTGTGGAAAGAAAATAAAAAAGGACCTGTTGGGTCTTCAAAAGTTCGCGAATGATATTGTGAATATCCGAGTCGCCGGATTCCTTCCGTACGTTCACTTCCAGCCTACTGCTATGCAGTGAGCTTATTTACGCCTCAACAGTGGGACCCTGCATACTCCTTATGATCCCCATGACACTGGTCGTGCTCTGCTGATCAAGAAGCATGTCATGGCGGCGGCTAACCTCCCCGCGTCAGACACACTTACCGCACAGGAAGTTATGAAGAGCTTGAACTTTGACCCGGCATTGCTGACCGGGATATTAAGCGGACAAATTCAACGCAGAATGTATATCTAGATGTTGATCGATTTGTACTTTTCTAACCTTTTCACTAGAGGGAGGAGAATCCAGAGCGTATACACAGATGACCGACCATTTTCGGTCGAACTCGTAGGCGCTGTCAGTTTCAACGTTCTCTGCTTCTTTCGCTCCCGTGATCCTGATCAACCGACGGTCGTGCTAGGTCCTGCGGCAAGCTTCGTTCGTGCGCAAGATGGCTGAACTCGGCTGGACGGATCCCGACTTCTTCGCCGACGAAGAGGAGATGGTCGTCTTACAACATTGTGTTGCAAGATACCATGCGTGAGTGTGCCAGGATGACTTTCCGCCGCATATTCAATGAACATTTTTTTTCCAGTTTTTTGGGGCTCATGGCTGATGTTCCTGGGTCGTTCTTCGTTCCGACGCTCGACATCGATCTTGCGTGGCATACTCACCAACTCAGGGCAGGTTATTATCATGCGGACTGCAGACGGGTTGTGGGTCGGTACATCGACCAGTAAGTGCCAGTTTCCAACTTTCATCGTGATCGTATTCGGGAGCACCGTTTCCGCCAGTGATGATAAAGTCGATGAAGATCATCTCGCAACAGCGTTCGACGTCACATGTCGTGCTTGGACCGTGCGTACACATCGCATCATCGTACACACTAAAACAAACGACCCTAATGCTCGATTGGCTGACTAGGATCGATACGGTCTCCCGTATACTTACTGCGGCTGTCCTCTCCCTGGTACGACGTTGGGCCAGCGGCTGCGGAACGCCCTGTCTCTGCACTCCCACCGTATAACCGAGGGACTAGATGTCCTTCAGCCACCGCGTGACGCAGCCGCTGGTACACATGCCAGCGATCATAATGCCGTCTACCCTATGCACAGCCGGAATACATCCGAGCGTGCACGGGAGCGAAGACGACAAAAGGCCGAGCGACGGCGGCGCCGAGGGGCACTCGATGACAAAGGCAAGAACAAGGATGTGTCCACGGTGTCGCGGTACGACCGCAGTCGGACAGAGACGCACCAACCTGCGTTCTTCTACCCTGTCCCGTTGTGGGTCGGAGTTGCGTCTTGCGTCACTGTGCCATTTGTTGTCAATAACGGCGCGTGTGCGACGGTGAGTTATTATTACTATTTATAATGTTTGACGTGAGGAGGCTTGCTGACGAGTGTATGCGTCCAGGGCATCGGTGGCTGTATGACAGCCTGTGGAAGCGCGGCATGCGGCGGGGGTGGTACATGCGGGGGCGGTGGGGGAGCGTGTGGAGGTGGAGGAGGTGGTTGTGGGGGAGGCGGTTGTGGAGGAGGTGGTTGTGGAGGAGGTGGTTGTGGAGGTGGGGGAGGCTGATACCCGATGATAGAGTGCCTTGTGTCCTGGAATTCAGTCAAGTCAATCCTGAATGGAATTGTTTATTCGATTACTCCGGTCTATCTTCATTCAACGGAAATGGGGTGGGTCCGTTCGACTCGTTTGGTGATAACGATTATGTTGTATGTGCAGCTACATCGTGACACGAGAACGAATGTGATGCAAAAAATTCGATTCCAAAGCTCAACTTGACAGAACAAGCATATCAATATACAGGAGACTACCGAAATGGACGCTTGGATGTAAGGACGACTTTCAACGCCGATCAATAATTCTCGACAAGGCGTGCCACAGCTAGAGATTCTGATTCCGCGTCATGACGATCGATTACTTTCCCAAGCATCTAGGATATCAATGCGGATGAGCAATAACGCAACACGTTCGATATGCCCCAGTGGCATGCCTTACCTGGTTGACCTGCAAAAAGTTTTCTACAAGCTCGACCCCGAGAACGTCCTTGATAGCATCGTCGGCGGCCAAGTACCGTCTCGCCTCGTCGATGTTTAAAGGCATACGTTTCGTGATACCCAACGCCTCCCTCTCCGCGACCGACATCTCGGCAGCCATCCGTGGGGTGTCACAGCCTTTCACCATGAGCGCAAGGCTATCTCTAACGCCAATTATGCCACACGCCAAGACACCTGAGAGAGCGATGTATGGATTGGATGTCCCATCGACGGTTTTGATCTCAAAATTACGCGAGGAAGGTGATGTCACCTTCGTGAGTCGGACGGGTGCCTCGCGGTTTTCGATCCCCCAACATACCCACGTGCCTCCCGACCATACCCCATCCTTCATTCGGGAATAAGAAGCGGAGAGGGGCAGCGTGAATGCGACCACGGAAGGGAGATGGTACATGAGACCGGACAGGAAGGTGGACTCGAGGGGCGTGAGGAACTCGGAAGGGGATATACCTGGCCTTTCTCCGCGTACCGAGATGTGCATATGAGCGCCACTCCCGCCTATCATTTAGATCAGAACGTTGATGCTTACCCATTGTACTCAATTACTTACAGCTATCTAGGGTCAGCCTGGGGGCAAATGTGGCCCTCAGACCATGCTTGTTTGCAATATTGTAGATGGTCTCGCGAGTGTGGACAAGGGCGTCCGCAGCCTCTAGTGGGGACATGGCACCCGTGACCACTTCATACTACAACTATCAGTAAAACAGGAGGAAATGTCAACTAGCTGAGGCAAACTAACCTGCCCTGGCGCAGCTTCGGCGTGGTACATCTGCAGCTCGATGCCGTCCTCTTGAATGGCATCGGCGATTTCTTCCAGCACTTGAGCCTCGATAGTTCCCGTGGTTACCGCGAGGGTGGTGGACCATTGATAATCGTTCACGGGAATGACCGGGTTAGTCGATTTGAGAAGAATAAATTCAATTTCAAAGCCGACCAAAAATTGGATACCGAGTTCTTCTGCAGCATATCTGGTGACGACGTCAACGATGTCGGTCAACTATCTACAAGATAGCTCACTTGAGAAGCCCCAACAAGACCGTACGAGGGCAGGAAGGAACTTTAAACGACGGTCCACTTGGTCGTGGAATAGGCGAGTTCTCTTGGAAGAACCCGAAGAAGACAGCATGTCGAGGAGCATAGTGACAAGGGCGAAATGAAGAGAGATCAAAGACATAAGTGTACTCCCCGACGGCGCTGAATCCAGGTGCGAGCTGGAGGACCACTATTCCGAGAGCTGCCTTGGCCATTGTGATGCCAGGTCGCTCCGAGGCGAGCAGTTTGCAGAAGTGGGATACCGGCAAGACTCGACAACGAACCTGATTGAGGAGATCTACCCATTGAATTCGAACGTATCGGATGTTATGGACGTTGAAGAGGGATAGTAAGTCGACATGCGATTTGGGCGGTGCAATACTTTGCAAGTGAGGTTTGAGCAGCGTTGAAAGAGACATTATCCTAGGAGGGGTACAAAAATAGGTAGAGAAAACGAGTGATTCGAGTTAGGTTTAAATACCTGCGAGCTCGCAATTTATGGTCATTAAGGGGTGTTATCAGCGGCGAGAACAAATATATAACTGCAGTTTGGTTTCCGAGTTACATTTCCAGTGACAGGAGAGCCGCCGACCCAGTCAGTACGAGTGCTGGGCGTTGGTCAGAGTCTATTGTGCGGGCTCTCTAGCAGTCTTTTTATCATATGAGAAATGGTCGAGGTCAGTCAACCTGGGGGAAAAGTTGGCTCAGATCTGTTGCTCCACATCGCAACCCGCCTCTCGTAAAGTTAAGCAGATTAATAACTGTTTGGGCTGTAAACACGAACAAAGGTTAATTACCGCCAGACTTCTACCATGTGCTTGCGTTTGGTGTTCGGTGCGTTCGCGCGCGATTCAACTAGGCCGGGAACCTAGTAAGCGGTATCAAGTATGCAACTGTAACGACGCCAGGTGGAGCGATAAACGAATCTTCAGAATGTGACAATCAACTCTTTCAATGCTGCTATCTAGCCGCTTGCGGGGGTGCCGTCAGGATGTCACAAAGCAGATTGAGAAGCATTCGATAACACTGTTGATACATTCAATGGCCGCACTACTGGCGCTCTTCACAAGACTACTTTCTGCCCGCCTTCTTGGCGGCTGTCCTCAACCTGGTGATCTGTTTCTTCCACCCGAGGCATAGGTTGCATGCTAATGACATGCGGTTAGCAAAGAACAGCAGAGGTCCGACGACAATGTTATGTTACTCACCTGCAGATCCATGTTTCTTGCATTGATACACACCATCTTTGTTGGTAGTCACCGCCGGTGACTCGATGGGGTCCCGATCAACAGGGTCGAACTAATGACCAAGGACAGGGTGTAAGCAAGCGATCTAAAACCCGTAGCAACGAGATCAACCCCGTAGAAAGAATCGTTCTCCTCCCTTCCGTCGTAGTCACACTCTGTGCACTATAATCAGATAAGTGGTCGTCAGTCGATCAACGTGTGGGGTAATATTGCGGGGTAAGCAAATGTGACACGTACGACCTCTTTCAGGTGGGCACAAAAGATGGCGTCGTTGATTTCGACAGTGGATACAGACTGGACTTCGGCCATGGTGAATGGGTTGGGTATTAAGCCCAGAAAAGGTCTCTTGCAGTTTACGATGTGGATGGTGGGGGAGCTGGATCAGGAACGGAAGTCGCCGAGGGTCTAAATACTCTCAGAGGCGAGCGCGCAATTCTCATGCAGCCCACAGTCGCCAACAACTTAAGGGCAAAGTTTCTCCTCTTCATGATCATGGGACCCGAACTAAGCTCGCCTTAGTGACATTCCAGCTGCCGTGTGGACGAGCAGAGTGACCAGCTGACCCCTCGTGAGAACTGTGGCGTGGGATTCTCGACCTTCATGAAACCACGTGATATTAGACGCGTGCGCAGAAAGCAAAAACGCTAACCTCAGGTGCAACGGGAAAGATGGCGCAAAGACTTCCCCCCGAACTTTGGTCACACATATTCGACCTCGCCGCAGATGAAGACACCATATTCTACCCTGGCTTACAAACCAGCATGGCCCAGTCGACCTGGTCCAAGTCCCCCTGGGGTGGTTGGACTGTCCGAACACCCCAAGATACCATCAACATCATCCAACGGCGAAGCTACGCCACCAAAAAGGTCTCGTTCTTCCCTTCTCGGTGTCGCTGGATTTCTCATGGTGTTTTGCTTTCTTTCTTACAGTCCATCATCGCGGCTTGCCGGACATGGCGCAGACTCGGTACCCAGTTTCTCGTCCGGTGTCTCTTCTTTGATAATCCCACCAAATTGCGTGATCTCCGCAACATCCTGGATCGCGACGCCTCCCTTGGATGGTGGGCGATACGCCTACATATCACCCACTTTCTCAACGGGCGCGGCCCAAGGATGGATGACTTTGAGAATCCACTCGTCGCCATTCTCCAACAGTGTCCCAACCTCGAGATTTTCATCGTCGACTGGCCGATGTCGAGTGCGTTCGGACCTATCGCAGACACGCTCGCCACGTCCTGCCGTAACTTGCGGACGGTACACTGGCACGTGCCATCTGAGCTGCTTTCCAAAGTGATCTGGGCGTTGGACACACTCCCCAATCTCGTCGCCGTCCACCTCGAGCTCGCTCCCGCGATCAAGGAATCAGACACCATCACATTAGGTTCCGCTCAAGATGTCAAACTGAAACTGCCGAATCTCCAGCAACTCTTCTTGAAAGGGTTCTGTCAAGATTTTATAGAACAAGCCACCGGGTGGTCGCTTCCCTTGTTACGTAGTTTCTCCTTCCACTTTGGCACCAACACCCTCGACGTTCCAGACATCATCGCTTTCCTCGCGCAACACGGCACGACCCTTCTCTTCTTAGACTTGAACTGCATACCTATGCTTGACGTCCGCACTACATTAGACCTTTGTCCTTTCCTAACCACATTCTGTTTCAATCTCGATTGGAAGATTTCGCCAATTCCAAATCCCGATGCCAATCCTGATCAACCCGAAGACGAAGCCATGCTACCAATCACGCTTACCAACTGCCCACACGACCATATCCAGCACATCGGGCTCCACGGACTCTTGTATGCTTTTGGGGTGGGTTATGCCGCAGCGTACGCCGATGCCGATCCCGTACGGACGATGATGGTCCAGCGCACAAATGACCGCAACTTCAAAGCCTTGAACAGAACTTCGTTTCCTAAATTGGAGCGGGTGAGGGTCTTGAGTCCAAGGGTATTACAAGACCTGAACGACAATAACGGGCCTGCGGATTCGTGTTTTGAGCGATGGGAGAGGTGGTGGGAGGTATGCACGAAGATGCGCGTGAGGCTCGAGGATTGTTCGGGAGGAGTGCTTGGTAATCTTCCTCAGGATATGGATGAGGAAGAACAGTACGACAGTGAGGAAGAAGAAGACGACGAGTACGAGTATGTCACGGATGGGGAGCAGGAGCGGAAGGGAAACGTCAGTTTGGCAGAGCTGAGGGAGTTGCTGGCAGAATGCAGAAGGATGTCGGAGGAGGGCGAACGAGAACAGTTACCCTTTCAGTTTTTCTTTACCCCACCGACCACGTGATATTCACGACTTATGTTGCCTCAATGACCACCTGCTTTTCCCTCTGGTGTGCGGGTCTTGAATGCTCCTCTCTTCACTATGTACTGGACTATGCCAAGTGCCCGTTCCACGTAGACTTGGTCGTCGTCGCCGAGCCGCTCTCGGCCTATTTAGTTTCAGCTTCGGTGTGGCTCGCAAACGTATGGGCGTACCTATGATGGCCCAGTTTCGTGTGCTGGGGATACGTAACGTATCACATTGTATTTTCCATCCCATCCACTGACTCAGCTTCGCCAGCCAAATCCTATACATCGAATACTGGCTTTGGTGGCCACCCTCCCTCCCTAGATTCAGACGATCCAAAAACTCGTCGTCCTCAACGATGGAGGCCAAGTCCGCAATAGTGGTGGTCGACGTGCGTGCGAATCGCTCGTCAAACCACCAAGCACAGCACGGGATGGAGAGATACCCAGATGCGTACTCGACGGTTGCGATGAGAGGGAGCCATGGAGTCAGTTCGTCTGCGTGGTTTCCAATGAGAAACGCGCCGTGCTGGAGGTAGGGTACCGCGCTGGGCTTGCTCCCCGTGACAGTATGGATGTATTGCGTCGGATCGAGCGCGTGCACGTGTAAGGCGGCGCGTGTGTGTTCGGGATAGTGGCCCCAGGAGGTACGTGTCCGGAGGTCGATGCCATGGCCGTGGTAGCCCTCGGAGATGAGGATGTGTGTAAGGAGGCCGTTTCCGCATCTGTAGGCCGGCGTTCATATATGATGGGGGGAGCTGGTGATTTGCATCTCGAACTTACCCAAGGTCCAAGAACCCACCGGGTGGCTGTGACCAGTGCTTCCAGGGCACATCATGCCCTGGTGTATCATAATGATTCCCATGATCCCCAGAGCGCAGCTCTGCGCCCGCGTAAGACTGTTTCCAAAGAAGCATGAGGTACGTCGCGATCCCGATATCCTGTGATGAGGTATCAGCCAACCGATGGCGGGGCCTTTGACACGAGACGCGTGTCCATCGTTGACATTACCTCAAACACATGCTTGAGCGGGTCTGTGGACTCCTTCCACTCGGACACCAAATGTTTATACCGTTCTCGCATCACGAGATACAGATCCTGATAGGGCTCCCTCGGGATCACACAGTCGTGCTTCACACGCTTTTGGTAATGCGTCATAGCGCCCCATCCGTACCGATGGAGGGTCTCGAGGAGCGCTAACGCCGTGCGATACAGTCTCGAATCAAGATTCAAGGGTGTGTCGGACAACACGACGGCTTCTATGCGCAAGATCGGAGGGGTACAGGGGACGAAACGAAACGCGAGATGTCGGACGGTAGGATGATAGTACGGCAGAGATGCACCAGGCGGGAGGAGAGGGCTCAACACGAGCGTGGACGGTATACCGTCGTAGGTGCCAGTAGTAGATGCATACAGCGTGCAGTGTTGCTCGAGGGCTGCATCGCGGCCTGGTCGGCGAGGGAGGAGCTTGCGATGGATGGTGTAGACAGGCCGATAAAATTTGAGATTTCCCAAGGGAGCATCGTCGGTGCGATGCGAGTATGATGTCTCGCTGACGGTCTCCGAGCGAAGAATGAGCGTTGAGTTATATTCTGGATGATGGATGAGCTGGTCGACAGCACCTTCAAACTAAAGCGAAGAGCATGGTTGTGAGTTGCGACAGTGTCTGAATCACTCGCTTACGAGCTCCAAGGGAAAGTCGGCCGGACAGCTGATGATGGGTAACCATTCCTCATCTTGCGAGGTAGAAATCAGAGGAGAGATCGCCTGGGGATGGGCGTCACAAGGCGAGGGAGTGAATTGAGATCGGACACACGGCTGGTGCATGGTCGAGTTCAAACCTGGCCATCCCAACACATCGAGCCCGCTCCCATACAAGTACTATATTACAAGGCATGCTCGTCGCCTTCCCCAGCCAGGCTCGAGCCCGTCGTTACACAAACTAAACATACGCCGCATCACTACATGACCATGGACAAAATGAGATCAGACATCAACAAAAAGAGAGCGTCTGGTTAGAAGTTGTTGTTTAAATGGGACAAACTTGGGTATGGTAGAGAAAGCGAACGGTGCCCAAAAGTGAACATGAGTCTAGCCTTCAAAGGTCGACACAGACTACAGATCCAGAGGGCTGCATCCCACGTTAATGAGGCCGTTCTGCAAAACAAGTGAATTGGACACGCCGAGACAAGATGCAAGACCAGACACTTACATATGTCGTGCCGTTACAACAGACGGGCTCGTTTTTACATTCCGCGCCAGAGCCAGCTCCGGTGAGTGAACTGCATTGAAAGCCAAGTTGGCTGTTGCCATCTAGCACTGGAAGCGTGGCCAGCACACTCGCCAGCACCGTTACCACCGGAGAGCCAGCCTATCAGACCGTGGCATCAGGTCAATAATGGACCGGACAAGCATGACTTACCGATTCCATTCTCTGGCAGCACTGCATCGACCCGGTAATGCACTGGGGGTTGCGGCTGATGAGGGGGCCGCTGTATGCCAGAGCGACAAAGGGAAGGATGGAGAGAGTGTGGTGTACGAGCATGCTGCCAGGGGCCTCTTAAAAGGAGCGGATGGGTTGAAGTTTGCGGGAAGAGGGAAAAAAGATTAAGGGAGATTCGATGACATGGCAACTTTATATGCCTGAGTCGTATTCCAATGTCCGAGTTTAGCGCTCGGGCCGTTCAATGGAATGGATGGCGAACCAGCGCTAAAACTTGTTGGCGTACTTCAACGGCGCTCAGCGCTGGTAAAGCGCATCGTCAGGAATGCCATTCAGCACGACTCCGACAGCGTAGCGTGCCAAAAGCGGCGCAATAATGCTGTGGATTTTTGGCCGGAGCCAACCGATCTGATCGCACAGTAGGCAGGACTCACCGTTGCGCTCGACCCCTTGCGCCATGTTCCACGTTCGAAGCTTAATGCTCGACCCCGAGCCGCCCCAAAGGCATCAATCAACCTCGAGATCCCTTCCGATATCGCAGCGAAATGCCCAGATGCCCCACTGCTTTGAAATCCCAGAAATCTTGCTTCATATTTTCGAGCATGTCTACGTGTCAACCAAAGGTCGGAACGACCTCACAAGCCTTGCACTGACTTGCAAGCTGTTCAATGGCCCTGCTCTGGATGTACTATGGCGCATACAGACTTCCTTTCTGCCTCTGCTGATGACATTTCCTCGCGAATTGCTCAACTTTGCACCAAGCGAGCAGATGGCCGTTGCAACCTTTGTACGTCTCTCATTTTCCCCCTTCCATGGCGGGCTCAATTGATTTTCAACAACAGACAATCGCCAAAAAACCCATGATTAGTCATTGGCGAAGGCCTTTGTTCTACGCGAAACGTATTCGAACAATCATGCCAGAGCTCGGCCTCACCAATTTTGGAGGACTCGTGGTGCACAAAAGCGTCTTGCAAACACTTATCCAATCGTGTCCGTCCAAGCCTGTGTTTCCAAACCTTCAGGAACTCAGTTACCCCACTATTTGTAACATCGCCATCGTGGATGAAGCAACATACACTAAATCCATGTTCATGTTATCCCCTCCGAGCACGCTTCACTCTTTGAGTTTCCAGTACCCCAGCGGTCGTAATGCCAAGGATACACGTAACTTTTTGACGCAATTTCGAAACCACTTCGGGACTCTTGAATCCCTCCGGGTGTTCATGGGTGAGGTCATATCTCTACCCTTGTACAGTAAACTGAAAAATGATAATAGACGTGATCTCTCTGGAGATCACCGATTTTTTGTCTGTATTTGCTTCCATCAAGAGTCTTAAATGCCTCGTTTTGGCGCTTGGACCGGGCTTCTCTTTCACCCCAAAACGGAAGGGGCTATCGCTTCCGAACTCATCAGGCGCATTTTCGGGTGTTCGCTCGCTTGGGCTCCATTCTTTCTCTGTACCATTCGTCCTACAATTATTGAATGCCATCCACGCGTCGCAGCTCCAGATCGTCAACATACATCTCGCATTCCGGGTCAGCCCCAACGAACTCAGCGAGCTCTTTGGATCAGTAGCGTCGTTATCCGGCGAGCAACAATCTGTTCTCTGGATATCGTTGACCGCAAGCGGCTATACTTCAGCTCTCCAATCAATCAATGATCTACTAACTTTCCAGCATCTCCGTCACCTTACTCTACAGAACACGGGACTAGTGCTCGACGACCACAAACTCGACAAAATGGCGAGGGCGTGGCCAATCTTGCAGCACTTGTCTATTACCAATGATATCCCGCCTTCAACGACTGTTAATGGAACGTTGAAATCCCTCAATTCGTTCTCGCAGCATTGTCCCTACATCGAAACCCTAGAACTTCGATTGAATGCTCGCGAAGTCCCTCCACTTCCAAACCCCATGACATCTCCGCGGAGGGCTAAAGGTGCAAAACCTCTACTCCTTCGCATTGATCTACGCTCCGATATCCGTGATTCTGCCGGCGTCGCATCATTTCTCTTGGGAATCTATCCCGGACTTTCGGTACGGGTGGTAGGTGGTAGACAAATGCCGGATTTGCAAGAGACATCGCCGTGGAACAGGGTTGCAGAGATCATCGACGAGACACTTGGACGGACTCCCCCACAGCCCCCAACGCCTAAGGGGCCGCGGATAATGTGTATGTAATACCTGTTGTATCCCTTTCACGGTCACTTAACTTGCTTTCTAGTCATGACTTGAATGATCAACATTATGCTATGCACACGAACGCTGAAAATGTCTACCCTTTTTGTGTTCTGCACCACTGAAAATGCCTTGTCTGTTTGTAACGTATGAGGGTGCTCGCCGTCCAGATGACCATGCCAGTGGCAGACCGTCAGTGTAGGCATCAGAAAATATGTATCAGAGACCTGCCACTTGTCGTAGATGTATGTAAACCAAGCTCATTTCCATCCAGCTCCCGCTTGAAGTAGACTTTCGCCGAATCTGGATGAGGCAGTACCTCTGTAAAGCAGTCCAACATATACAATATGTAGAATTAGAATAATTGCAGTTTGGCATCATGCATCTCAATCATGTATGAGATCTGAGCCCCAGGAAACCCCACGGAGTGTGTGGTGGTGAGCGCTGACTGAGCAGCCCGGTGCCACGACTCGGATCATAGAGTAACAAGTAACTGAAGCCCAAGTCATGGTCGTATACCACATGCATGACGATGACTGCTCGACCTCAATCTCCGCTGTTTACCACACGGGTGAATAGAAGATTACTTGATCTCAACCGTAAAGGCATTGAGATCCGAGTACAAGTTATCCCTAGGCCTGACTTCCGGCCAAGGTGCCAGATAACTTTACTTTGACACGGCGGCGAGTCTGGGATTCTCACTCTAATCTGTCATTCAGCGGAATGGGGAACATGGAACGGGGAACGATGGCTGTGGGAAACACGGGGGCCCCGATGCGCTGTCACGACCGCCAGCGCTGGATCTAGCCGCACGTCACGTTGCGTCGTGGTGACGCTGCCAACGCTGCACCTGCCCGTGCACCCTCCGACCATCACCGGTCATCCTCCAATTCCCCACCTTCGACATCCCCCGCCAAGTACTCTCCCTCGATTGCAGCCTGCCCGCCTGCCTGCGAGCCTGCACACCGCCCGCTTTGTTATGATGCCCACTCTTCATCGACCCCGCCGCCGCGTGCGCCCACTCCACCAATCGCTGCCCTCGACCAACCCACGGACTCCTCGTCCTGTACTCTTGTCGTCGACTGCCACCTGCTCGCATCGCATTCCACGCCGCTGCAGTGATGTTCACGCAACGATCACTGAGGTAATTGCCGACAGTCTAGTGCGTTCACACTTGTGTAACACTAGCGCAGCTACGCGCCTTGAAAGAGAGCGTTTCCGTCATTTGCACACGACCGGAGCACGTACTTGACGTATTTCCTGGGACTGAGGTTCGCATGCTTGTCAATCTGGAGAGTAGGACCACGTACCGACAGAACTTACCAGCGTTGCGTCTCGCAATACAGCCTAGGCAACACTACTGTAACTGATGGAGACCGAAATAGGCGATGCTCCAGACGAGAGAGCGAGATCATTGAAGTTGTTGCTACAGCATGCAACGGGCGAGCACACCGCGGAGAGCCGACTAAAACCCTAAGAAGTTAATTACGGGTAAAAATAGAAGATGACAGGGGTCCCCGCAGTTTACTTATCGTCAGTGCAACGCTGAGCTGCGCATCAGGTCAGCAGACAGTCTTTGATTAACCCAACTAACAAGGAATCGACATGCACAGTACACTCCCTCATCTCAGGCTCGTTGGGGTGAAATAAATTTGGCGCACCTGAGGGGCGCTCAGGGGAGAAGTCCCTCACCCAAAGCGAGTTAGATCTAGAGCCGAACATGAGGCACATCAGATACTCTCGCCTGTTCCAGTAGCATACCAAGTTCGTCACGCGGATTTCATCAAGACAACGAAGACAATAACATTCAGATCATTGTCGTCCAAAGATAGGCAACGCCCATCATGAAAATGACCCAAAGATGCTACAGTGCTTATAAGAACGCGAATTTCCAAGGTTGACTATATTAGCAGGGGTCACCCACTTGTACTGCCAATAGATTACCACACTCCGGAAAGTAGTTGCCTTGCTGAAGACGCGTGAATAGTTCATAGCGGGTGTAGACCGAGGAGGTGGACGTGATGGATCGGGAGATACCTGTCTCTTACTTGGGTCTCTTCTGATGGGTCACAGCAGATATCGAGAAGGTCACAGAAAAGTCAACTGAGGTACCACAAATCATGCGCATCTAGGCAGGGCCTATCAATGTTCAACTTTTTGCCAGCTCATTGTTTCAGTACTGAGAATTTCGACTGCGAATGTTTACTTTCCGAGCTAGAACACCTGCAGATCAGCATGGCTCGCCAGTTCCGCGGAACTGGAGGGGCGATACAGAGATCACATATGACCTGGTGAAAACGTTCAAACCAAGGCGCCGTCCGGGCTGAACGCACATTGCAATAATTGGCAAAGGCGATTACCGAGATGACTTCATTCATGTTCGAACTCCCATTTTTATCTGATCACTAGATGAGTCCTCCATGCCAAGGATACGTGGCCATACGATATGAAATCAACCTGCCCCATCGTGAAACGTACAACACACTGCAGCTGAATGAATGGTCTTGATGAACGGATCACTTAGTAGTGACGGAAACGATATACCCTTGTGATGCCCATTATATTGTCGGACAGTCTCGCCCGAAGCCATCTCCCAGAGTCGAGCAGTATGATCTGAGGATGGTGTTGACCAGTAGGCGTCAAAAACTAATGGTCAAGCTAGATAATAATTATCTCACCTGTCACGAGATATGCAGAGTCCGCACTAAAATCAGTCTCACACCCATCTCTGATGCCCTTGCAGTACTTTCTCTTGCTTCAATTCATGATTCTGAGATGCGGACCATATCTTCACTGTAGTGTCCGCAGAAGATACCTAATCTATCCGCGGGAGCCCTGGATGCACGCAGAAAGGAAACTCAGATACATAACTTACCTAACATCAGGACTGAGAAGGACGCGGGTTATACACTTCTTATGCGCGCTGAACTTGGTTACGGCCTGGTATCTCGGAAGTTCAGATTTCTCTTCGTTAATCTTCCAGACATAGCATCTGCCCTAATGACGGAATGATGAACCCTAATTCGACCCAAGCATTGGGGCCATGCCTTATTATTTCCAGTAACCAAACAAGATCCATCAGAAGCCAGGCTGACAGACCTGATAGGCACGTCGCCCGCGGGGGTCTTGCGCTCGCGCATTAAAGGATCGGAATAAAGGAGAAGAAATCGACGTACCAGTTCATGGGAACAGAAATTTTCAGACAGATCCCGCTGTTTGATGCATCCGGCCTGATCGCAGGAGATGAGCTCTCCTTGATTAGGATGGACGCAGACATCTTTGACTGAGCACGTATGTATTAGCATCGTCTAAAGAGAGCAATATGTTAAGATGAAGCTACCAGGGGCGCCATTATCATAAGTGCGGTGCACTTGCGTACTCCTGAGGCGATATATGAAGCAATCCCTAGAATAATCAGACTTGAAATGGATGAGTACCTGAGGTCCCATATCCTGATAGTCCCGTCTTTACCACCAGTAACTAACCATTTCCCTTCGCTGTGGAAGGAAACGGGGGTGACATTCATGGTGTGAGCATCGAGACAGGTCAGCTACCGAATCGCATATTTCAATACGTGGGCTATGGAGATGGGGAAACCAACCGGGGTGGAGGAAGTGCTAGCGACCTCGTAAACTTTCTTGTGGATTGCCGCAGCGAGTAGACGCTTGCTAAGAGCCGGAACGTGAATGAGACCCTCCACAATAAGAAAAGAGCTGAATTACTGGGGAGAGATAGCAAGGCAATTTACTTGCTAACGACGAACTCAAGTATGACCTAATTTGCAGTGTGCCAATCATTGAAAAGACGGTGCTCACGCCAGATTCCCCCGACCTTGCGATGGTGCGGGAGCAAATTCCACTCCAAGCTTCCCAGAACGGTCGTATGAGCCTGTTACTAGAATAACCGACATTCCGCGTCAGTTGTAGTCGACGATAAATGAGGGTTCTCGAGCACGTTGTAACTGAGTCCAATACGGAATTTGGACGAGTGATCGAGGTTTCTCAGGCTGAGCTCCACTGTTTTCCCATCTGCCCTTGCCACAGCTGTTATACCCCTTCATTTTCCGCCTCACATATCTCTGCAAAAGGTTGCACACGTATGTACACGATTCTCACGTTCAACTTGAAGACCCACCAACAGTCTGCTCGAGGTCCAAAGCTGAGCCCTTCCAGATGAAGGTCCGGCTGATGAACGATGGCAACGTGTGAGTAATTGGATATGTCTGCCACGCGTCATGCATCATGCATCATGCCAGGATCATTTGTTTCATCGCCGTGGGTACCTGAGTCTTTGGGGACCTCAAGCATCATTACGTCCCTTCCATGATGCCGTTCTGCCTCGACCTTCACGAGTTCATCCATTTCGTAACTCACACCTACTATGTAAGACATTGTCCCATTTGATTTAGTACGATACAGGGATCTCAAACACACACTCAGTTGTCCATGAATTAATCGAGTCCGGCTATTCTAATCGTTCTGGCGTCGTTACTCGCAAACCCAATAAGCGACATTCATAGGTTTCCGCACCAAAGGCATGCCCATTGAGTAGGTCTTATCACCGACTGTTCCCTCCCTAGCTTGAAGGAATCTGGAGATTGATGGAGACACTCAGATCAGGTTTATAAGGAGAGCGCAACCCACCAGCCAATGGTTCCTCACGACCTTCAGCTTGCCGTTCACTACCTACTATGTTGGCTATGAACGCTTACCCCGTAGGTTCCCGCTTTACTCCCCAGAATGCTGCTGACACGGAGCGCAGAACGGCACACAAGTTTTCTTCTGGAGTGCCGCTGGCGAAATCAAACAGGGTACTGTACAATCCACAAGCCGCCTTTCTGACGTAATTTTCTTTCTTCAATGTGCACCGTACCGTATCTGATGGTCTGTAGGGGACACAAGTCATCATCATCGCATTGGATGGGGGTGAAGGTCATCGCAGTCTGCCGTAAGTGGTCTCAACACTGCGACTCCCAGATGTAGCCGCTGACGCCAATGAATACAGTGTCTCCAGTGTTTCAAAATTAAACTAGGCCACCACTACCTACTCAGGTGCACACGCTGCATCTGTATTGTAGATATCATTGCTTGTTAGAGCCAATGCATGAACTTCAATCCCCCACACTGTATCAATCCGCCTCCCGGATCAGCCATATAGTTGTTTATTTGCCTGTAGCTGAGGACTGTTCCTAATATGAATCATGTCGCATTTCACCTTCAATTCGACAGACTTGTAGGGAACCATATCATATGAGTAATTTTGTTATGGCGTGTCTCCAAACCGCATGGTATCAGTTACCAGGTTGGTAACCCTAATCCGACTGCATGTTTTTCTGTCTTGTCCGATAGACCCACAAATGTAGGCAGTCGCTTGCTGATCCTATCCCAGGTCGACAAGCCAAAATTGGGGCAAGGAAGTCAAGCGAGAATTTGACATGAAGATCTAGACCGTTGAGGAGGCATGCGAGATCGGGGTTGATACTCTTATCACAGGCAACACTTGCTGAAGTTGTGCGTATTTGATCGTGGCCCTATGTGTATTCCCTTCGTTCTCGAGGGTTGGTATTGAACCCGGAGGTCGGAAACTGCAACATCATTAGCGTTGCAGTCAACTTTGGGTGACTAACTAATTTAGAAGCACCCCGTTTGTAGTCTTTTCACATCATGTCCGCGCTTGTGTGCATGCGAGTAAGTGATGGCTGGCTCGAACGTCATTGAGCTGATGGAACCAAGAGAATGGCGTTGTTTCACATACGATGCGATCGCGTATAAAAAATATGGTTTCACTTTGAAACCGAACATGGGGTTCCGTATGCCCTGCTGTATTGCTGTAGGTAAAAGAACTCGAGTGTCAACAACATAAGGTTTCCAAATACGTTGCGCCAGATGGTGCCGTCAGGGATATACTGTAGTGAGGCAGGAGTCCCTTCCGCGAATTTGGCTTAATCAAGCTACACTGCATATCATTCACTCAGCAAACCGGTATAGGTTGTGTTTACGCCTACCGACTTCACCTTCCCCGCGCCGTCCTCCCTGTGATCCTAGCGAGAACTGAGAAGAGGCAAATTATGAGGAGTTAGTCATGCACCCTGATCATTATACTGATACATTGCCCACACTCGGCTTCATCCCTATCTGTTGACGGCAGAATTGCATGTCTCCAGTAGTAGCGGACATCGTCTCTGCAATATAGTCAATGCATGTATTTGACCTAGATGTATATACATTACCTTTGTAGATAAATGCTACCAGACGGAAGTAATATCAAAGCTCTCCGACGCTGCGGGACTTGAGGATTCCATCCTTAATGTCCTTGTAGCCCCGATCGGAGGCTCACACCTAGGATCCATCCACCACTCACAGAGACATTGTTAATGTGAGGAAGGATTTCCCCAGATGACGCCAGGTGCAACAGATGAGTCTGTATTTTTTGAAGGGTAGATATCAGCTCACAGGCGGTCCAATACTGGAGTTAGGCCGCGAAGTTCAGATTTCGGCCAGGAAGAGGGGCGCATTTTGCGATAATCCCGAATAACATTGTCGTAGTAGCCCTTGGGGAATGAACACTCGAAAACAAAGGGATTCCGTACCATGTACTCACCTCGTGTAGTTAGTAATGTGCCGGGCCCGGGTCAGGCTCAAAGCCCCAGGTCGGGCCCGACTCTGGGGGGCTCAGGGCCAGCCCAGGCTTGAGCCGGGGCTCATGAGGAGGATGGTGATGGGTTTTGCAGTGGCGGAGGTGGTGAAGTTGGTGACGAGCGCACGAGCGAAACGAACACAAACGCGTTCATTTCGCTCCCGTGCTCATCATGCGTCCGGCTGCCAGTGGGTGAGGACGAGGGTGGTGGTGGTGGTGGTGACGAGCGCCCGAGCGAAACGAACACAAACGTGTTCGTTTCGCTCCTGCACTCGTCGTGCGTCGGGCTGTGGTGGGGGGTTGCATGCTATCCATCCATCCATCCATCCATCCATCCATCCATCCATCCATCCATCCCATCCATTCCATCCATCCCGTCTTAAGAATCTAAAAAGTCTGAAAAGTTAACGGAGGACGGCGGGGGAAAGTGTGAGTAGGCGACGCTTAAGTTTCGGGTGTGTCGGGTGTGTCACAATCACAAAAAAAGCAAAATCGTGGTACAACAGCAGTGTTCTGCCGGTCAGTGGACGCAAGTCAGAGTCACTGACCGCAAATCGTGGGAAATTCGTCAAAGTTCGCCAACGTTCACCTGAACGTGACTTTCAGCGGTTCCATGGTCCTTCGGTACTAGCCTAGTACATACTATAACATGAGCAATCTTATCAATGCCCCCAACCCAGACTCGCCTCATTGCAATGCCTCGTACAAGCCTCACGTGAAACATTTATGAGCGAAGGACATCCTTGTGTCCATACCAATCCACCCGGCCTTCCTGGCCAATTAGCTTTGATTATATAATTTACAGCCTTGACTTCTGACACTGCACGCGTTCAGTTCATCTGCGTCTATGGGAAAGTTCATTGATGTACGTTCGCTAACTCTTGTGAACGTTCACTGACCGGCAGAACACTGTACAACAGTACATGTAATTATCAGGCGATATATGTAGACTCGTGACCAGTCGTCTAAAAGAGGCAAGCAGGCAAGCCGTCGATAGACGGACTGGTAAATTTGGTTGTAGCGCAAGGGGGGTGAGCGGATCCGCCAAGTAACGTGACTTTTGTCCAATAAGATAATCTGTGGTTTCCCTATGAAAGTTATTTTGACTTCACTTTACTATTTGTTGTCAAAATTAATCAAGGGACTGTGCCTCGATGCACCGAGCATGATACAATCTGAGTCCGAGTACCATCATGGACCACAAGGTCATTACAATGGTTGTTGGGGTGATTCGGCACACTTCATTGGACATTCTAACTCAATTTGCTTCAACATCAATTAACAGTTGACTACCTCATGAACTCCTGGTGACTTTGAATGACAAAGATAAACTCAACACTCCAGGCATGCCTGATTGTGTCAATTATCACTGATGGTCACATTGTTCCACAGGTTTTTCAGCTCAAGGCTTCCCTGGAAATACTACACAAGCCCATGTAGTCACATTCTCCTATGCAGATGGCCACCCTGGGTTGACAATGTCACCTGGCATATGGCCACCCCAGGGCAGGCCCTTGGGTGAAATTTAGCATGGCATTGACAGACAGGCCTGCCAGGTATATATAGAGGAAATGTATGGTAGATGGGAGGGCCTGCAGGTGGACATATGGTATATATGGGGGGCCTGCCATGTGTATATAGAAGGGATGTGCTTTAGACAGAAGTGTTATAATTGTATCTCTTATAACTATCTTTTGTGTTTGGACTTCGTCATATTTCTCTTTCAAAGGTCACATGACTTTGCGCACGTGATTGTGGGATTATACATGTGATCACAGGCTGACTAAGCGTATGATGTCATGGTCCAGACTGGCCCAGACTCTATGACGTCGCGCCTCATGTATTTAATCTCCGTTTGCTTCTCTTCTATTTTCCATCATCATCGACTCGTGACTCCTTTATATGTACATGTATAGTAACTAGTCTCACGCACTGCCTGGTCTGTGCGCATCCCCTTGTAATATAAAAAGGGCTCGTGGTTGCAGCTTGTTGAAACGGTAGTGTTCTATTTCTGTATTTCA
>JBBPSI010000177.1:0-52428 GCA_038093515.1 Butyriboletus loyo
GATGGACATTTTCGAGTGTTTTTACTGCGAAGATGGGGAGGGAAAGTCTTTGGGGTGGCGCAGTTTATAAGCCTTGAGCAAGGCCTGCGCATGGACCAGGTTCCCGTTTGGTTCCCAGGTGTTTTCTGCTGCGGAATATCCTTTCCAGGACACAAGGAACTGACGGCGTCCCTTCGAGCCGCGATGGGACAAGATCCGATCGATCTCGTACTCTTCATCTCCGTCTATTTCTTCCGGAGGGGGATTGGTAAAATTCGGGCCGTGTTCTGCCGTTTCGCGATAAGGGGTCAGGAGGGATGCGTGGAAGACGTCGTGGATCTTCCATGTCGGTGGCAGCCGGAGCCTGTACGCCACAGGGGAGATAACCTGTGCGATTTCGAACGGACCTTCCCGTCTAGGGGCGAGCTTCTTCGACGGGTACCTGAGTCGAAGGTTGCGCCCTTCCAACCAAACCTTATCGCCAGTCTTCCACGGACGGAACTTGGACTGGATCCGTTCCTTCATTAATCGCCGTGCCTTCTCGTGGGCTTCAAAGCCTCCGTTCGGGCTCCCGTGAGTTCCGAGAGTCTGGACTCGAGGGCGGGGAGGAACGTCTTTCCGATTGGAGGATAAGACCTCGGCTCATACCCGACCATCAGGGAGAACGGGGTCACGTTTGTCGAGGAGTGCGTCATCGAGTTGTGGGAAAACTCGGCCATGGGAAGGAGTTCGGCCCATCGTTCCGGGTGGCCATCACAGAAGATCCGTAGGTAAGTTTCCAGTTCCTGGTTGACTCGTTCAGTTTCACCGTCAGTCTGGGGGTGGTAGGCGGAGGAAAGGGCGAGATCGTAGTCGAGGAGTCTCGCGAGTTCCCTAGCGAAGGCGGATGCAAACTGAGGGCCTCGGTCTGAGATGCAGCGGGAGTGTAGGCCGAAACGGAGGAAAACGGTTTTGAAAAATAATTTGGCAACTCCTGCCGCGTCGATGTCTTTGTTGCAAGGGGAATAAATTACCCCCTTCGTAAGCCCATGGTCTACCACGACCATGACTGAATCATAACCCAGAGAAGGAGGAAGACCGGTGATGAGGTCGACCGAGACCTGTTCAAATGGACGAGAGGCCACGCTGGCCAGAGGGGTGAGAGGGGGCACGGTAGGGTGAGTATTAACCTTATGCGCCTGACAGACGGCGCAGCCAGAGACGAAGCGGCGGACCAAATTAGCCATGCCTGGCCACCAATAATCACGTTGCACCATGTTCTGGGTGCGGAATATACCACCGTGACCGCCAGCGGGGCTTTCGTGCAAGGACCGGATGAGGTCGACTCGTGCTGCCTCGGGGATGTAGCGCTTTTTGCGGAAATATAACTCTTTGCCGTCGAAGTCCCAGTCCCCAGCGTTCATTTTGGGGAAGAGTGGGGAGTCTTCGTAAAGAGCTTGCATGCAGCGTTTAATCATAGGGTCGCTGGGGGTGGAGGCGGCGATCTTTTCTGCGAGGGCGACGTCGATCTTGCGAGCGAAGAGATTTTCGGGAAGGAGGGTCACTTCCTGGTTGTCGGCGGAAGTGTCAACATCGTCGCGGCGGGATAAGGCATCGGCAGGGCCCATCTGAGTGCCCGGAATGTGATGGAAGTGCAGGTCGAAATCCTGCAGGAACATGAGCCAGCGTGCTTGCCGGCGAGACAATTTATTGGGTTGGCGGAAATACGTGAGATTCTTGTGGTCGGTAAGAATCTCTACTTGATGACCAGTACCTCGCAGGTAGTGGCGCCATTCTTCCAATGCGTGGATGACCGCGAGCAACTCGCGATCATAGATATCATAGTTGCGCTCTGCTGGTGAGAGCGTCTTAGACAAGTAGGCGCAAGGATGTAAGTCACCGTTGACATCCTTCTGCATGAGTACTGCTCCAGTAGCAGTGAGGGAGGCATCCGTCATCACGGCAAACGGCTTCGTGACATCGGGCATAGAGAGAACGGGTTGTCGTAGGAACGACTGTTTGATTGCTTGGAACGCCTGTTCGCAAGCCGGGGTCCATGCCCAAGGGGAGTTCTTCTTAGTCAGATCGTGAAGGGGTTTAGCGATGTGGGAGAAGTCCTGTATAAATCTCCGATAGAAATTGCAGAACCCAATGAAGGACCTGACTGCCTTCACCGAGGTCGGGGGGTTCCATTCGCGAATGGCTTTCAACTTGGTGGGGTCCATCTTGACCTGCCCTTCTCGGACCATCATTCCGAGGTATTCCACTTCTTCGGCATCGAACGAGCACTTTTCCAGTTTGAGGAACAACTTGTGTTCGCGTAGTCGTTCCAGGACACGGATCGTTCGTGCCTCGTGTTCGGTGGGGGTGGCGGAATGAATCAACAGGTCGTCCATGTATATGATCAGCCAACCTTCTGCCATGAGGTCGCCGAAGATGTGGTCCATCAACGCTTGGAACGTGGCTGGGGAGTTACAAAGTCCGAAGAACATCACGGTGGGTTCGAACAACCCTTGGGGTGTGATGAAGGCCGCTTTCCAGCGGTCGTTCGGCTTGATGAGGACGTTGTTGTATCCCCAGCGGATGTCCATCTTGGTGAAGATTTTGGACCCTTTGAGACGGTCGACGAGGTCGGAGATGAGGGGGAGAGGATAGGCGTTTTTGACGGTATGCGAGTTCAGGTACCTGTAGTCCTGGCAAGGGCGTAGCGAGCCATCTTTCTTGGATACGAAGAAGAAAGGGGCAGCCTGAGGAGACTTCGAGGGGGTGATCTTTCCTGACTTGAGGTGTTCCTCGACGAAAGCTTTGCAGGCTTCCGACTCTTTCGGATTCAGGGGATAGACCTTGGCGACTTTCGGAACAAAGTCTTTGTCGAGGTCGATAGCGTGGTCGAAAGATCGGGACGGGGGTAGTTCCTCAGTGTTCTTCTTGTCAAAAACGTCCGCGAAGGCCTTGAACGGGGTAGGGAGAACTGCTTTCTCCTTGACGGCTTGGGCGGCGATCTCAGTCGCGATGGTTGCCTTTCTGACAGGGTAGGCGTCCCTTGCTGAAGCGTCTACTCGCTTCTTCCAGAGCTTGGCGATCTTGGAGTCTGGGTCCAAGTCAAGGTACCGTACCAGGTACCGTTGAGCGATTGCCCGAGGGGAGTCGTGTCGGGGCTTCTTGATTTGATCTGGGAGATCGATGTGGCCGGTGGCCCAATCTATTACCGGGTTGGCTTCTCGTAACCACGGTAATCCCAGGATCATGTTTTCTTTTCCTATGTTGAGGACTAGGAAACTCCGTTCCTCCTCGGTTTCTCCAACTCTGATGGAGAGGGTGACCTTGTGTCGAATGACTCCTCCTTGGTTGTTTGACCCGTCCACGTTCTGGGCACTGAGTGGCTTGGGTAGCCGTTCCATCGGCAATTTCTTTCGCTTCACTAGATCGCGATCTATGAAGCATCCGCTTGCGCCGCTGTCCACCAGGGCGAATGTGTCGACGATTTGTCCCCCTTCATGCGCGAATAATGACACTGGAACTCGAATTGATTGCGCATTTGGGTTTGATAAAACTACAGGGGCGATTACATGAGGAGGCGAAGACGTCGAAACTTCCCTCCTTTCTAAAAATCCTTTGGCCATTCTTCGGCCACCTTGGTTGCTGCGACGGGCAGCTTTTCTTCATCTTCGTTGAAGCATGCCTTGAGCACGTTCAAGACATCTTCTTGTTGGGTGCCTCGACCTTTCAACTCGGACAGGTAGTCGACGAGTGGGGAGGGCTTGGGCTCTGGTTGCGTGACGACGGCGGCGCGTGTGCGCTGAGGGTTGCGAGGGGGGCGAGAGGGCGGTCCTCGGGAGTTCTGTCCGTTGCGAGGGGGACGAGGGTGGTTGGTAGAGCGGCATCCGACTTGGTGGCATATGAAGCACTTGTTCTGCTTCATGTACTCCGCACGTTGTACTGGAGTAAGTCGGACGGCATCAACGTCCATGGCGTTGGGGTCCCTTCTGTTGGACGAGGGCTTGGAGGAGGAGGAGAATGTGGGAATGTAGCGTTTCCCTGCGCGGAGGTCGTCGATGCGCTTATGCTGCGCATGGAATGCGGATGTTTTCTCAGCCCATCCGGCAAGCGTGGTAGGGGGCTTCTCGCAAGAGAGGACAGACTCGGCGAGGCGGGGGTCGAGACCGCGGATGAACCACTCGATGAGCGCCTTCTCATCTATGATTCCTGACTTGGCGGCGAGGAGCTGGAACTCCGTGACGTATGTGTCGTAGCCGTCTTTCTTGTTGGCCCTGTTCTGGTTTAGGTTCCCTAGGTCGATGCGAGCACTTTCTCCTACGTCGAAGGGATGGAAGACTCTGTGAAAGTCTTCGCAGACGGTGGTGAACTCCCTTTGTTGTGCTGTAGGGTGTCCATCTAGGAGAAGGCTCATCCAGCCTTCGGAGAACGTCTTGCCCTTTCCTTCGCTCATTTTCATGAGGAGGGCGTTGATCTTTGACTCATCGTCGGGGAATGCCGTCTGGTTGGCGGCGAAGTAGGTGCGCATGGCGAGGAGCCATCGCGAGGCGTCTTCGTTGAGGCCAGAGAAGTCCTTGGGGACGATATTCTTTTTGTCCGACATCTTGTCGTTGTCTTCGTCGTCAGAGGGATCTGCGGGTGGAAAATACGGTGGAGAGGGAGAGCGGGAGTTGTGTGGGGAAACGTGGGGGGTTCTGTCGAGCCAATCGCTTTGATAACCGTCGTCGCTGGGTGCTGGTTCGTCTTCCTGCCCTAGACCCTGGTCCTCGGGTTGATAAGAGGGTTCGGGGTCAGACTGGGGCAGAGGGGAAAACTGGGGTTGAGGGTCTGGCGGGGCGGGAGAGTGTGGCGGCGATGGGTTGTCGACGACGATGGGTTCCGGTTCGGGGGAGGGAACGCGGAAAGAACGACCGACGCGTCTGGGACGTTGGATGGAAATGGTGGGCGAGGGGAGGGCGGCTTTACTGCTGAAGAGCAGAAGCGAGGTGAAGATCTAGTTCTTTTGTTACGCTGGGCGCTAACAACTAGAACAGCGAGGAGGCACTCTGGAGTGGCCTCGAGACTCGTTAAAGTGTTTCTGAGCTGGGTCTCAGACTATGTCTTAGTGCGCACACTAAGAGTCTGGAGTGAAACTAATTGCTAGCAGGTGACTGCGTAGAACTAGATAAAGTACAGGGTGTAAAGACAGAGTCCTTTATACTACAGAGGTCTGCGCACAGACCATGTCCCTAATCGAGCCGCGAGAAGGGAAAGTACAAACGGGGAAGAGATACTCTAGAACATTCTGGAGTATGAAGGAAAGTGCGTCCGTGCGCGGGAAGTGATGACTAAGCTAGAACGGTTGGTACCGTTCAAAGGGAACTAGCTGCAAGCTAGGCGAATGAAGTAGTCCAAGTGGTAGTGGGTGGAAAAAGTATACCACTACCGTAACACATCGGTGTTGTATACGGATATTTGGCGAGGGAGAGGGACAGTGTTGATTCCTTTGGCTTTTACAAAACCGGAGCTGATCAAAGATCCAGTGCATCCGCTGTCAATTAAAGCAGTTACTTTGAACGTTCTGTTATCGTCCGTTGTAATTAATTGCACCGAGACTTCTAGGCTGTTCTTTGTTGAATTGCTTCGAACAAATTTTCGCTCCTGTCTCATTTCAGCTATGGTCACCCATGCAGCATTGTCATCCATGGCTTTCAAATCCTTGACTAGAGAATCTGAAACCTCTTTTATGTGGGACTTGTTGATGAAGGTTCCTAATCGCTGTTTGACCGTTTCGGAATCCTGATGACGCAGCGCTCTAACCATCTGATCCGAAGACCAATAACGGAGATTGCCATGTCTACTCCTTACCCTAGGGGTGCGTCCTTTGATTGCGTGTTCCCCGGACGGAACAGAGGCAGAGGGGGTCAGGGGGACCCTGTGACTCTTTTGCTCTTGTGGCAACGCACCCTTAGAGCCAGTTTCTGACGTAACTACCGGTATTTCACCGGCCCGAGTAGTGCCACTCACGGAGAGGGCGCACTTCTTTGATCTCTCGGTTTCTCCCGAAACGGACTTTGAAATCCGCTTCTGCTCACCTTCGGCTTTCGGCATTTCGATCTCTCGATCTGCTTTAGGCCTTTTCAGGATTTTCACAACGGGCGCCTCAGCTTTCGCGGGCTTCACCGTTGATTCCTGTGTCTCTTCGCTTTCCCTAGCATGTTCCACTTCCAGACAATTATATTTATTTTCAAATGTGGAACATGAGGTACTAACATTCTTCTTCAGCGAGTCGAGACTAGATCTCACTGAAGATTCGGAAAATCCCCTTTAGGGACACCCGATTCGATCTTTTCAAGAATCTCAATTATTTGACCCTCGTGTTCCACCTTTCTGGTTCGGAACGTCTTAGGGTTCTTACAGTCACGCGCAAGGTGGCCTCGTTCGCCACACTTAAAGCACAACCCTTGTGCTCTAGCCCTCGTCAGATCCATCACCTGACCCTGACCACCGTACGTGATGCTTGTTGTCCCACTTGTAGCCGATTCCTTCTTTTCGGCCACTTGAGGGTGTGTTTGATCTTTCGAAGCTGCAAATGCAGGCTTCGTCGTGTTTGGGTTCTGTGATGTGGAAGGGTAGGATGAGAACCACTTAGGCTTCGACCCCTTTCTTCTGTTAATCTCCGCTAATGCGGTCTCGGCCCTAATCAAAGCCGTCTTCCACTTCTCGTTGTCATAATTGCGGGCTGAGATTGTTCGACGAATTCGACCACGTCGTTGTTGATACCATCGCGAATGATGGTGTTGATGAAGGGTGCCATGGAGTGGCGATCCCTGTCTGAGTATCCGGCTTGAATGGCCAGAGTGTCGAGCTTGGTGAAGAAATCCTCCACCGATCCTTTGTCCTGCTTCAGCTTCCTGAGGTCAGCTTCCGCTTGTCGTTTCAGCATAGTCGGCATAAACTGTGCCTTAAGCTCGTGGACAAATAGTCCCCAGGTCCAGGCGACTGACACGCCGTGTTCGTCAATGTGCTGATCTACAAATAAATCTGCGAGTCGTCCCGCGGCGTTATCCCCTTTCATGTATGACAACGCAAAGTAGATCTTTGCGTCATCGTTTGGGAATCGGTCCGAGTTGGCCATGATGTACAGCTTAACTGTACGAAGCCATTGCTGGAACTTCTTCTTGTCGCCGTCAAAGGCGTCGGGTTTGTTGGCGTAACCCTTGTGGGCACGCTCAGGGGTGGAGGCAGTTACATGGGGACGGGGAGATGTCGGTAGGGCTGGTGGTGGAAATGATGTGATGGGGCGAGGCCAATCGGCCGATCGATCTGAGGGTGCTGGAGACACGTTCCTGGATGGCAAGCTCACACGCGGCATCGTCGAAGGACGCGGTGTAAGTGTTGTGCCAGGGGATGGTCTAACGGGGGATGGGATTGTGAATCGTCGGTCAGGAGGAGGTGGTGCGGATAGGGATTGCATGCGAATGTTGAGTTCGCCGACTTGTTGAGCTAACGTATTGTTTCGCTCGAGAAGTTCCTGATTCTGTCGATACAGGACTTGGTTTTGATCTTCGAACCGCTGTAAGAGGGCGGCGAGGTCGGGTGTGACTTGAAATGAAGCTGAGGACGCTGAAGGGGTTGCTTCTGATTCCCCCCAGGGCTGAGGTGTTGTAGGGCGATAGAGATCGTAAGACATGGTATTCGGAGCAGAGGCTCAACGAATGGAAGGGTGAAGGAGGAGAGGACCTGGTGATCAATGGAGCAGAGGCTCAACGTTGACCAGGAGGTGAGGGTTGACCTTTTGATAATGTTGGAACTACAAAGCAATGACTGAGAGAAATCAATATTAGACAATGAGCTACGACATGAGATATATACCTGAGAGAAATCAATAATCAAAAGGTAAAGAACACGAAACAGAGCTCGTAGGTATATATATAAGAAAGCATGACTTTAGGGCTGGTATCGTGATATGTTCGAGAATGTGATAGAAAAGCAAAGAAACGTAAAGAAGAAAGGAAACGTGAAAAGAAGAAAAGTGAAGTTCTAACACAGAGACAGACGAGTCCAATGTAGCTGCATAAATGAAGTTCCACTAATGATTGGCCTCTATCGTGTATCGACGACCCGCGGGTTGCAGTAGCTGCGGGTAGTACGGGTACGGTGTTCCTATGCACGGCCGTGCACTACCCTAAGGCTGCCCGGTGGACCTTTCCAAAAGTAAGTAAGGTGTGTTTTCAGTGTATTCTCGTGCATCAGTTGATATAACCATGACGCTCGGGCATAGAACGTATACTAAAAGGACGACCTGCGATGCGGTCTGCGTCTCCTCAGCCCGTTCGCCCCAACCGTTCTGAGCACTCCTCTTTTTATTCCACCTCATCATCCACATACCACCGCCATGAAGTCCGTCTCTGTCGCCGCCGCTGCCGTTCTCGTGTTCGCTCTCCCCGCCTTTGCATATACTGTCACGTACTCCTTGGCGTACGATAATGCATCCCTCCCGCTCACATCCGTCGCCTGCTCCGACGGCGCCAACGGTCTCATAGGTCGAGGTTACACCACCCTCGGATCCCTCCCCACCTTCCCCAACCTCGGGGGTGCGTACACCGTGACCGGTTGGAACTCGACTGCATGCGGCACGTGTTATGAACTTACCTATCGTGACACGACGCTTGCCATCTTGGCAGTCGACTATGCTGGAGACGGGTTTGACCTGTCCGGGGAGGCAATGAACACCCTCACGGGCGAGCGTGGCAGAGTCGAGGGGGTTACGGCGGTTGAAGTTGACCCGTCTGTCTGCGGGATGTAAATCAAGTCAACAGCGAATAGGTCCGAGTCCAGCAGTTCGTTCTCTGACCTGTATGACGCTCATTGATGACACAGGACAAGTGACTTTTTACTCGCGTGACAAATTCAGAAACTTGATGTACGCTTTCGAAGGAGATGCTGTATTGTTACTTTCAGCCGGGGTTTATTGGGAAGGCGGACGCCATTCGTTTCTACATCCTATAGCTTGATACTACACAGCTACACAATTCATTTCCTTTGGATCTGGATGTGCTTGTGTGCCCTCATCGCATCTCTCAGCTACAAGCTCGTACAAGAACGGGAATAAAAGCTGATGCGACCACGCAATTAACGCAACTCGAGGTCAGAATCTATAATTTTGTCAGGCTCCGAAATACTCCACTTCAAATATCGGGACTCTGTCGTCACAAAGCAGCCCGGCCGAACCGAAGCGTCCATGTTGTGGTTGCAAGCCTGATACCCCCGTGCTCATCCTGTCACGCTGATGTACGTAGTCGCCGTCTAACAGGATCCCAAATCCAATCCTAAATCAACACGTTTACATCTCGGAAACCATCTCAACAACCTATAGGACATGCCTGAACTGAGTTAGCGCATACTACGCACCAAGTCACTTTGGGTCCGACCACGATTGGATGTCTGGATATGCTACTTTTTGCACTCGCTGCCGTCGATGTCGCATGCCGCCCAGTCGGGGCAGTGGGAACAACACGTGTCTCCTGAGTCCCCCGTCGGCCATAGTGTAGGGTCATCGCAGAACAGGGAAGCCGCAGTGCGAAGAGACTTTATCAGACTCATCTTGTAAAAACCGCGAGGTCGCACTGTAGACCTGCTGACGATGAGATGACTCACAAAGGCAGGGCATTCAGCGAAGATATGATGCGGAGACTCCACAGTCGGGAAACGGAAGGAGCAGAGACCTAGGACATCGCCGAAGCGGCGAGACCGACGGTCAGAGGAATCAAGCGAGCACAAAGCTACACGTTCCCAGTACGTAAGTATGGAAACTCTGGGGGAGGGTGTAGGTCATGAAGGGGCAGGAGGAGAGTACCCGCCGGGCGAAACGAGGCCCATTAATAAACGTTGAACAATCAAGGGCGGAGGGAACGAAGGAGCATGAAAGGGCGCATCTGAGATAACATAAGAATCCAACACAAAAGATGACAAGAGCAGGGTTTGCGCCAAAGTGCTATGTGAGCGACAGTCACCGTCACGATGAGAGGGTGTCCACATAACTAAACCGACGAGTCTCCGGAGCTGCCAGCCTATCTCAGGCTAAGAGACTAGTCAAAACGGTACGCGCTTCCCATGGGACCCGTTCTCGCGCCTTTGATTCCTCCTCCTTCCGCATTTGGGATGACAACCTATGGGCCCATGGCGACCCGTCTCCGAGATTAGTACAAGGCAAACTTCCACTACCGTGCACTGCTTAGGACCCGGTAGACATGCTGGTTAGATGAGGAGGCCTTTCCACAACATTAATGGCGACATGACTTGGGTTTCTGTTCACCCCGAATATCTTTCGCCCGTCCCATGGTGAAGCCTGAGAACTCGCGACACCACTGCCAGATATCCCATAGCGCACCCCAATTCGACCGATGACCCTGGATCCCAACAACGCCGCAAATTTCAACGCTTCCTCCTCCGTCGGAGGCTGTCCAGCCGTCGACCTACCCTCGATCGCATTCTGAATGCAGCTCAACGGCCAGTTTGAGGTGATGACTTGCTTCGGACGCGCGATGGGTGTAAGACGGCCAACAACGTCATTCGTGATGTCCGAGACACTTCTGCCATTACTCCTGAGGGATGCTCTGTACTGGCGATCTCGCGGATTGTCGCGAAAGTCCAACATCACCCAACGCAAGGCTTTCGTTTCATCCTCCTCGCAGGTCACTACGACTGTGGCGACGATGCGCCAGAGCGCTTCGTATGCGGGAAGAATACGGTCCAAAGAATATGGGAATCGTTCGCATGGAAGCCACCGATACAGGATGCTCTGGACGTCGGGAGGGAGAGTGCTGCTTCCTCGCCTATCGTTGTAAAAGTCCGACAACGCTCTCGTAACCCACTGAACGTTCTCAAATGCGAGTGTATCGGGATCCACACCCAGAAACACAACCGAAAACATACGAAAGGTGATGCAGCGGATGAACGAGGCAAGATCAATGTCGATCTCGGGGACGAGGTATTTTTCGATGCCTGCCTCGGATTCGTGAATGAGTACTCTCCACCTAGACGGGCCGAAATCACCCCGTTAGACACAATGCTTCCCTCCATGCCAGTCTAAGCACCTATCGTTCTCATCTCTTCGGGGAATCAACACGTCGTTCACGCTGGTACCCGATTGTTCTTCTCGCACTATCGGCGACTGAAAAATCCATGTTAATGCCCAAGCGCGCGAATATAAGAAAGTGATTGGAACACGTGCTTCCGGATTATTCGTTCTGGTTGCATATTCCCTGACCACCTTCCACAGGACAACGGTCGGAACAAGGATCACCAGGAGAAGCAACAACAGAAATAAGAGGTTTGTGGACGACATGGCTCAGAAATGTGCAGTCCATCCTGCCCTACATTATAAACATCCTGATGCCTCTTATCTTTCATAGCAAAACCTTCGACGCCACATGCGGCCCCTCCGCATGTAGGTATTCCAGTCCCCTGCGGCACTGTTGACTCAATGTCATCTTAAACGATTAATGTCGGACGTCAGACACATGGCTGAGTCGCTGAGAGGGTTTCCGATCCGCGCGCGAGCCGTCCCACTTCAAGTATTCGCGGGGTGGGCTCTGGACTTCTAATTACACACATATCATATCCACACGGTTCCATCCGGAGAAAAGTAAATACGCCAGGGTCGTTACCTTGGGTCTTCCTTCCTAGCCCCATGCGGACTTGCCACGCGTCCTTGCTTGCCGAGTCGACGCCTCAAGGCTCCCTTGTGGCTGGGATCAATATGGTCAATGTCATCAGATAACCCCTAGAATTGCTTCTGGGCGCAACTCTCATATTTTGTTGGTCACATTCCCGGTGTCTTCCCTCACTGCCTACAAGGGCCGCGGCCGTCATGTCGGATCATCAAATTCGTTTTGCACCCATGTCCGGGAACCTACTATGGGCTAAACCATCTTGAATGAGCAGGATAACTGTATACGTGCTCGAGAGCCGCATGGTCGAATTCGTATTGGACCTGTGCTCATTAACCGGGAACAGCCTTTTAAGTTTACCCAACTTCGATTGTTTCGTCCACTTCCATTATCTCTACTTCCATTGCTCCAGCTGCGCCCGCGATGCTTCTGATTCCGAGTTTCGTCGCGAGGTCCAATTTAGCAAACCATCCTGCGATGAATGGGGTAAAAAACTTTTTATTGCCTTCACTCATCTTCAAGTCATGCGTAGCTGAGCCGCCTGACATAACTTGGGAAGTACTGCCTTCGCATTCCATTTCCATGAAATGAAGTGACAGCCAACACTAGAGGGGGTGACACGTCATCCCTCAGTCCCGCTCATGTTGGGGTTGTTGTTACAAGTGAACACCCCACAACGTTGGAGGCTCGAGGCATATCCGTCACGATTATACAATTTTTGCCCCGTCGGTGCCAATGGAAATCTCAATCACATCTGCCGCGTCTCATTCAGATTCAAATTACAACCTGAGGCCTGGAGGTAACCATCATCGTTCCACGACAATTACTACCCGACGTTCATCCACCGCTTACCTGTCTAGTATTCCTCAAACAACCTCGATTTCCATTCTCCCCTGTCATACAACCGCTTCGAACGTCTCACTGGCACCAACACTTCGCGTAATCTTTGCTTTTTTTCGGGTCCGGAAACGTCGGGAGACTGCACCTGCTCAACTTCATCTCTAGGGTTCGTCCCGTCGGATCGTGCGTCATCCGCGCAAGGGCTGTGCTGGATGGGTCGTTTGGACCTTATCAGACGCAAACATGCCGGTCCAGACTCTGACAACGTGTTGAGGACGAGTGGCAGCGGAACTGGAACGCGCGGTTTCGTATTCATCTTGGTCTGGGTCCAACCACCGTTCCATATTTGGGCTTCGTGTACCAGTGCATGGTCAAGGTCGGCATTGGCATCGCGGTCGGCGTCATTGTGGTCTGTGATGGCGACGGTCCAGCAGGATGGCATGCGGCCTTGCGAGGCCCAGCGTCTTTGATAGGGTTTCCCGAGGAGCGTACGGGGTACGTTGGGTTCGGTTTTGGCGGACTCGGACTGACTGAGCGTGGACGGGAGCGCGGCGGACAGGGCGAATAGGCAGGCGAGCGCGAAGACGAGGAGGGCGGGAATGGCCTTGGCCCTAGTCATGGTCTTGGCGTGGGACGGGTACGCTGTTCCAGCCAGCGCGAACTCGGACTCTACGATGGGGACGCCGGGACGCGGCTTCAAGCTTCAAGGCTGTCCTGATTAACGAACGTTTAGTGGTGCAGTTGCGGTGTTGGGCGGAGGGGTCCGATCGAATGTGTTATAGAAACACGGCCAGCGTGTCGTTTCGGACTGGGCGGTGTGTGGTGTGGGCGGTCGAATGGAGGGAGAAGTTGAACACGCGCTCAAGTTTGGCTGGCGTCACGTGTTTTGATTTCTTATGACATGGGTGCAATACTTGCCGAAGAGAAAGTTACGTTGGCGAGAATGCACCACTGGGGGTAAGGCGAACTGTTCAGTAACGCTGAGAGGGTACGCGCGCGAGGTGCGGGTGACGCAGGAGGTCGGAGAGCTTCGAGGGGGGGTCCGTTTGAGAGCACGTTCATACTCGATCTTGACGAGCCGTTCATGATAGAGCGGGATCCATGGCCAGTCACCGGCACCGCCGCGTACTCTCCGCGACGTTTTCTGCATGCGTGACGAGAATATCTTCATACGGGAATGTTGTTTGCGGGTTCCAGGACAGCTCCCCGGTGCGCTGTCGAGTGATATGGGTATACTAAAAATTCCTAGTAACAAATTGATGTAATTTTCACTCTAGTTTACCCTGCTCAACATCATGCACTGGCACTATCGATGAGTGCTTTTCTGCAGAGGCACCCGCATCCTCATCGTCACTCGCAGAAAACAGCCACATGACACGAATGCTCATGACCGCAAACAACACGAGAATGAGACATTCAACGCCGAGGGTCGCACGAGTGGGGCGATCTTCCGGAGCGAAAATCTGTACCGCGAAGGCAATTGAGAAGAGTATAATTCTAGAACAATGTGAGTAAAATGGGGAGTAGACACGCGACTAAGCGTTGAAATGACATACGACCACATGAGGCAGGTAATCGGAAGGCTATTTGTGATGGCAAGACACGGCAATCCCCATTTCGTTTGACCAAGCACCCACATAGCATCTGCCTGTCATGGTTCCGCGTGAGCACCCCAAGCAGATGTGATATGTGTGATAGAAACTTACTGCATTGTCAGCGGCCACACGTCCCGGGTCACTGTACACATTCAACAAGGCACAGCAGAACACGATGGACCCGATTGTTAAAACCACTGAACAATAGATGATGATTTGGATCGAACTTCCATGCGAGCCTAAAACACCGGGGACAGCAAGGAAGCTAAAGTTCACAGCAAGCATCACTGTGGACTGCGAGCCGTGAGATATTCGGCACGCAAAGCGAGATCGAGTGACTCACAAAGATGGTGTACCGGCCCAACTCGGCTGTAAATCTGGTAATGAAATCCTTCCAACGAGGCGGAGTGATAAGGCCGTCAACGTAGACCCGTTGCAAACGAAGGGCATGGTCATACGGCGATCCAAATAGAAACATATTGACGATTTTGAACACATTGCTACGATTCCAAGTCTGTTTCCCGAACAACGGTGTCTCCACGTTCAAACGTGCGTACGACTGACCATAAAAATTCAGGAACTGATCTTCAGCTAATAATTTATTCAGGAAAGCAGGTAGTAGAACGTGTCCAGTGACACTTACTCAAAGACGCCATCAGCCGTGCTTCATATATTATCAGCAGTATTCCATGACGTAGCGAGGCATGGTCGCACCAATAATCCAAACACTGTATGTATTGGGCATCTTGCCGTCGACTTCACCAAAAGTCAGTAAGATCGAGAGAGACAGGATAGGAAGATGTACCCTCGAGTGAGTCGACAAGGCTCAGGATCTCAACAAGTTCATCTTGCGTGAACACGCTCAGGGAAAAATCAGAGGTCATCATGTCTGGTGGTTCAATGAGAATACAGTGTGGGCATTTCATAAAAGGGATGTACCAATCTTGGCATAACTGAGTATTCCTCTGAGGTTCCCGAGCACTCCCTTTGGAAGGGTGCGATTGTGGGGGTAGTATTCACAATGTGACCTGGATTCTATGTCACATAGGATATACTTGAATTAAGGTCAGTCACAAAATAGAACGCAGCGGACGCAGACATGCCTCAGAAACAACCAGAAGCATACCAGTACCGTGTCTCGACCAGATATTCTAAATGCATGTCAGTGAAAGAAAGCAATGGCACACCAAACGTACTGATATGGCTATATTCAGAGATATCAAGGTCCGTACCGAGACCCTCCCGCATATTAACCGGCTCAACCCAAAAGAGAAGGCGGTGCTTGTGATCAACAAAGTAATAGCACCAGGATCGATTATCGTCCACATTAAGGACAATCTCTGTGAGTTCATCCATGGTAACACCATCTGTCTCAATTGCTCGCCAGATGAGAGTCGTGGCATAAAAAAGGATTTCTTCTTGGTGGTACATAACGTCGCACTCTGTGAATATACGCTGGAAAAGGATTCACAACCGGGAGGTAATGCACATGAAAATAGGACGTACTAATCCTTTGTGATAAAAGAGAACTTTTCCTTCAGGATGAACGTGTCGACTCCATCCATCTGGTAGTGGCGCTAGTCTGTTGAGGGCTGTCAAGGGATAGCGAGGCTCGTACAAAAGATGAACCTACGCGGACAGCAATGTCCGTTGCCCAGCCGGGATGTAGGGTGGAAGGTCAGGGTTCTGACTGAGGGCCAGAATGAATGGAAGTAAGAGAGGGAAGGACATACAGAATCCAAGGTACCCTCACCTGATTCTGCTGGGCTGATAGCGTTGTGATCCACGTTCAGGAGTAGCAGGGACTGGGCGAGATTTGAACTGAACACTTGAAGTGAGATCACGGTATCTCGATAACTCATCCTGCCAGTCAACGGGGCGCCGCACGGGCAGAGCTGCGAGGGTTTCGCATTTTTCTTCCTCCACCTCTGCAGGTTCTGGGATTTGCGGACGTTCTCCTATGGAGTTGCCGTCCACCACGGGAACATCATTTGCACGCAGCCGAATTTGACACTGGCCTCTGCGACGTGCAAATGTTAGAATTGATCTCCAAAACAATGCAAATCGAGCTCGAATTGCGAGCGCTATGTGTCGAAAGGGTAGACGGAGGCGAATGAGACGTAATAGCAGGAATCGAAATAGGCGTGAGCCCGTCGAAGTCAACATTGCGAGCTGGCGGCAAGTTGGCACTGATGCCCTATGAGCCCAATTTTGGCTCTATAGAAAGCCGGACGCTCCGACCGAGAGCATACTCCATTTGGAAGTTGCCAATGTTAGGACTCCGGTCACCACCAACCAGTCTGTTTACTGCCAACTACATTTCGCAGTAACTCGCATTGGAGATCGATCTACCTACATTCACCTCGGCATGGATATTCCAGACCACATATAACTCTGAAATTCCATCACGAAAATTGGCTGCTTCGTCCAGTCAAGCCAGACTCTACGCGGTAGGTAGTGTACGTATGGAAAGGTGGTCTGAAGCCGACTTCATCCATGCGGGATTGGCGTTGAAGTTGTGAGCCAGTGTGGCGGTGCAGTGAGTTCATGGGGTTTCAATACATTCAGTAGCGCTATTTAGACTGATACACTACATAGCAACTTCCAAGTCGACCCAGCGCCTTGGACTTTTTCCAGCGTTCACTGCCCAGACCTCCAACTCAGCTTGCGCTAGGCAAGGTTTGTAATTTTAGGCAAGTGATTTTCTAGGTCCTCCCTCACCAGCGTGCGAGGTAAGTTGCACTTTACCATGAAATTGAATGTCCCGAGTCTGAAGGGCCTGTGCCCCTCCCATGTCTCCGGTTTCGCAAATGCCCCAAAGTGAGGTTGCCCCCCAATGGTCCGCCGTTCCTGCCGGCCGTTTTAGATGCGTACAGCCACCTTGGCACGTCCGACACCGATGAATCTCCAGCTGTCTTCCAGCCACTTGTCAGACCGGACAACAGGAGCCCGTACTCGACGCCAGCCAGTCGAGCCTCAGACCTCAGGTTAGAGAGGAACGTCCCCATGGTGTTTATGGATCCGACGAGCGGAAGATCGGCGACTGACCGGCGATTCTATGGAGTGGGAAATTAACAAGCGAAGAGCGAGATCACAGTCAACAACGAGGACATGAAAACACCGCACGTTTGTCGTCACAGGCGGAGATGATGTAGATACATACATAATTGCTCGGCTGAGCGTCGGGACTCTCGCTCACACGTCTCTTGCGTTAAATAGGGATTAAGATGGACTACATGTTTCATCCTTCGCCATGCTCTTTACTTTCCTATCTCTCGTTGGGCTGGCCCTTGCCTGCGCCGACGAGCCCCACCCCCGCGATGGCCATAACTATGCTCATGTCCACGAAAAGCGCGAGTACCCGCAATTTCCGCTTACGCCGCCATATCGTCCTCTCGTGTGGGGTGATTTCAACGTGATCCACACTACAGACACACACGGATGGCTCCTTGGCCATCAGAAGGCCGGCTGGCCAGAGCCTAACTACAGGTGAGCTCCCCTCGACATTTGAAGCGTGCACTTGTCGTACAACCAAATCGGGCTGATGGCTTGCGTAGTGGTGATCTCGGTGATTTCGCAAGCTTCGTCACGCATATGAAACGGATCGCCATCGTCAGTTCCCCACTGTTAATTGATCCGGCGCCTCCCTGCTAACACGCAGAGTAGGAAAAAGATGTCGACCTTCTTCTCGTCGATTCTGGAGATCTGCATGATGGTAATCATCCAGAAATATCTCATTTGCTTAACATTTACCGTGCGTGTCGCAGGCACTGGCCTTTCGGATGGCTATCCTCCTGGCGGAGTCGATGCTCACGATGTAAGCCCTATCTTCTGGATTTGGGAATACCTGCTGATTATATGCGCAAAATAGTCGAACAAGTTCCTTGAGCGCCTCCCGTATGACGTAATGGCTATTGGAAAGTAGGTCCAACACGGCTGTCGTGGTGGCACTTGTCCAATGCTTATCTCCCAATAGCCACGAATTATATGTCTATGCTGACACGTATGACATGTGGGTGCATCGAAACCCGCAGTATATGCCACACTGACCGTGTACTTTTTTTTCTCCCTTCATATCGCCAATGCCATGCGCCAATATCACATATCTCATCATCTTTGCATGGATGGACGGTCGCACCTTACGACATACTTACATTCTCGTGCATCATATGGACCCATCGATCATGGTATCCCCTCCAATCGCACCATCCCAACTTTTGCCTATCCTCTTCGACATTTACATTTTGATGACGCGCATTCGGGTGACCTGTTGATTCGGTGCCCATTCACTGACGAACTTTGATCACCATTTCAATGATCTTGTTTACTGCGCTGAACTCGATAGGTACACTAATTTCGTTCCTCACCTCCATGGTCGCTACTTGTCTTCCAATGTCAACATCACGGTTTTCAATTCTGATGGCGAGGTTGTGAGTGTGCCGGTTGGCAGTGAGTACTTCCTTTCTCTATTTAGTTACGGGACGAATTGTCCTTTAGATTATTTCCTGACTAATGCTTCTGTGCAACTTGGATGACAGATCGCTACACGAAGTTCACGACCAGGAAGTGCGTATGTTTCCCTTGCCTTTCCCCGAATATTGTCCTGCTGTGGATTTTACAACCGCTTTACCCCATCGTCATGACATTATTGTTTTTGTTGCATAACTAATACATTGTCTACAGAGGTCGCAGGGTGACATCCCTTGGTGTTATTTTTGACTTCACAGGCAACTCCGTCAACACCACTGTTCAAACTGTGGCCGATATGGTGAAGGAGGAATGGGTAAGTGCATAATCTATAGTCGCGATGATGTCTCTGATGTTCTTCGGATCACTCAAGTTTGCGGAAGCCATCGCAGAGGAACCTGATGTATTCGTTCTGGTTGGGTGTGTTCTATGATTCTCATCGCATTCTTCTCTGATACATAACCAGCCACATGCCGGTATCGTACGACAACTGTAAGCCATGATCTAATTGATCTCAGGACCGATAGCACTAAAGCTTCGATTTTTAGGGCCTGTTGTCTTTAATGCCGTGCGTGCCGTGCATCCCTACACACCTATTTTGATTTTCGGAGGTCTGCATTACCACTTTGGCGCACGAAATTGTCATGGTGTCTAATTTCCGCGCATATGCAGGACATAGTCACATTCGTGACTGTCAACAATACGATGGAAGGTCAATGGCCCTGGAGAGCGGTCGATACATGGAAACAATTGGTACGTTTGTTGCCTCCAGTACAGGTTATTTCAAGCTTATCATTTTCGCAGGCTGGATGAGTGCGTGCTTCTATCTGACATGGTGACGAGCGCCACTGAGGCTTAATAGGCGCGGACCTTGACGTTGCCAAGGGAATCACCGACGGCATAACATTTACTCGGAGGTATCTCGATCAAAACAGGGCTACATACGAGGTACGTTGCTAAATCATATCGCATTCTCGGACATCGTGGGACAGACGAATTGTGTAGTACCATACCATGGTGTCAAACTCCACTTTTGACACTCCTCATGGGCGTTCTATCACCCACGGCTTGCAAGAACTTGCCATCAATTTCGATCTGGCTTACTTGTATGGCACTGCTCCCCAGGATTATACCATGAGTCGGTACGTCTCGACTCGGTGTTGAAGCGTTGCACTGATTACATTGATGATATTTTCATAGGGACCCGTACCTGTCCAGTGGAAATATCAATACATTGTTCATCGCAGAAGCTGCACCATTCGTCTTCGCCATCAACAACACGCGTGCTGGGATTCCCAATATCGTCATCACCGACTCGGGTGGAGTGCGATTCGACGTCCTCAAGGGATCTTTTACCAAGAACGACCAGCTCACCGCTATGCCATTCACTGATTCGTTCCTTTACATCCCCAACGTGACAGCCAGCGTCACGAACCAGATTTTGCCTGCTTTGAACCACGGAAGCTCCTCTAAACGTTCCCAACTGGAAAATGAACTGTGGGGCCACGGATACGTCGAGAGTCGTTATCGCAGCTGGTTGGGAGACATGAGCAAACACCAAGTAGTACTAGGACAGACAACGGACACGACTAACCTGACGCTTGGATACGTCACCAAGGACGTAAGTCCCATCTTTCTCCCTCCATGCATGCTTCGTGATCGTTGAACTACAATCATTTTCTCGCACAGGGATGCCCCGAGGCTGGCGACGACACGCTCCATGTTCCGCTTCCCTACTACTCGGTTCCGGACTACATCGGCTCCAACCCTCCTGACGTGATGAACGATACCCATATCGATCTGGTCTTTGTCAACTTTATCGAGAAGGAGGTGTTGAGCATCTTGAATGGGGTTCAGAGTGTGATCAACTACACGTCTGCGGACGTATCCCTGTACACGCCTACGTTGGCTAACGCGGTGTTGGGTCTGTCGCCCAAGCCATGTGGAATTAAATTAGAAAAAGAAAAGAGAATCTGGAACTGTCAGAGTTGCGAGTGCTTGACGAAGGGCACTACAGTACAGTGTACATGGCGTAGTGAGGAAGCTGCTGGGTTGGCCATGCAGTCCGTCGCTCCCGGTTCGTCTGGCGACTTGCTTTATTTTGAGCAAGGACAACGAACGCCCTCTCTTGGCCATCAAACCTGTCAAAAGTTCGAGCACGACACGTTTGACCTTACTGTAACGTGTGATGCATGAGTGGGGGGGCTGACGCTGGCAATAATAACGTCGTAACCACTCGGGGGGTCACCAAAAAGTGGAGCTTCAAGTTGTTCAGCTCAACTTGGTCTCGGCCAAACCTCTGCCACAGGCAACCGTACAATGCAAACGGATCTTTGTCCTCGATTTTCGCCTTGATCAGAAATATCCCCACCCCGCGAGAACACGACGAGACAATCGCCGTTTTTGAATCTGGTACCCAAAGACGGACGCTTGAATCTCGAAAGGCGCGAGCCGTTCTCACCGATTGACGATTAGCTCATCGACAGCGTCTGTTAGGAAATCTCGGGAACTCAGTACTGCGGTCTCCCTTCCGCGAGGATGGATACCGTGTGCGGGAAGACCCACCATGCCGTTGATCCGTGCGAAACCACGCTTAGGACCCACGATAATCTGCATCTCATCCATCATGACGATTTATGAAAGGTAGCCATGTCTACCATCAGGCCCATGGGCGGCGCATCATCTGCGACGATCCTTTTCTGCCTTGAACGATTCGTCTCCTCAGGGTTCAAATCTCACGCCTGGGGCTGGCGAAGAAGCCCAAACTCAAGGCTGCCTGCGTGTGTAGCGCCGCACAGGTCTTTCCACTATTCGTCAGACTGACGTGCATGATAAGTTGTTGTTTCATCGCATGCGCCTTTGGAAAGAGGTTGGTGTGATTAGAAAAGTTGGCGATGCGGTCACAGAGGCGAGCAATCTGAATCGTGTTAGCAGGGCAGATGTCGTTGTTTCATGAAGACGATTTGCTCCCGAGTCTGAGGTATTACCATATTTAGTAATGTAGACTCGTCGCTGTAAGTCCATCAACACTCTAGTAAGTAATAAATAGTCGAAACTGTTTCGCCTGGGTGACTCTCAGAAAAAATTCATTCGCCGCCAAACCAACTTTGATGGCGTTCCAAACACTCCCCACCGTCCAGCGCGCAGCCCAGATACATACTTTTGGCGAGCCCTTGTCCATCCTCTCTACTCATCCAGTTCCAGATCCCAATCAACTTCGACCCAACGAATGTCTCGTCAAGATCGAACATGCTGGTGTCTGCCAGAGTGATCTGCACGCCCGCAATGGCGACTGGGGGCGCAAGCCCACGTTGCCGCGCATAGGGGGTCACGAAGGCGTAGGCATCGTTGTGGCCATCGCCCCTGGAACCATAGATAACGTAGTCAGTTTGGGAGATAAGGTCGGACTCAAGTTTATCGCGCGGGTGTGCTTGCATTGCGACCATTGTCGCGCGGGGAATGAGTCGAGTAAGTACACGTGCTTAGAACTATCGGAGAAGCGCTTGCACGCCATGTATCTCATCTTTGTTCTCTCCCTAGGTTGTCCCGCCCGACTCATCCACGGCTTTACCGTGGATGGCACCTTCGCTGAATACGCGGTGAGTCGATCCTCATATCTGCAATGTGTTCTCCATCTTTTGGGTAATACTTTTGGCCCTTCAAGGTTGCTTGGACCTGTTACCTCACTCCCATCCCCAAGTCGCTGGATGGTGCTGCCGCATCGTCTATTCTCTGTGCTGTGAGCACTTCTTATACTCTTTCAGCGTTCCTCTCTCCTGATGAACAAACGGGACGCGTTCTAGGGCCTCACAGTCTACAAGGGCCTTAAGCGCATCAATACCCCTATCGGCAGTTGGATCGCAATTCCCGGCGCCGGAGGTGGTCTTGGCCATTTCGGTAAACAAGTATCATCCCCATCTTTTGCCCTCTTTTTCACGTCAAACGCTGTACGGCGCCCGTCCTTGCAGCAATACAATACGCCGTCGCGATGGGTTTCCGTGTCATTGCCATAGGCATGTATCCTTTTCACGCCCCATTCTTCGTAACCTCCGTTTGACGGATGTACATACTTACGCTTGTGCATAGATAGCGGCGAAAAGAAGCGTGAGCTGTGTCTCGCCCTCGGGGCAGAGAAATGGATCGACTTCAAGGAGAGCGGAGAGGCGCTCGTGAAGGACGTCGTCGCGGCGGCAGATGGGCTCGGGCCCCAGGCAGCGCTCATCGCGGCTGGAGTGGTCAGTTCTTTTTCCGACGCCGTTCATGTCCACGGTTACATGCACTCACTGACAATTTCGCCATGCCTCGTCGCGGGTTCACCACTTGCGTCTATACTGTGTCATGTATTCTATTACCCAGCCCGCGCCGTATGTTCAGGCGTGCTACTACGTCCGACCGACAGGGACGATCATTCTTGTCGGGGTGCCGACGTCATCGACACCGTTCCAAGTTCCCTTTGAAGTTTTGGTTGGCAAGGTACCGCGGTCTCTTTGTTCTTGGTGTGCCAACACAGCTGATGCCGATGCTGGACGGTACCAGGAACTCAAATTGATCGGATCCGTGGTCGGGCGAGTACCGTGTTCTGAATAACCTACCCATGGATTTGGGTCACTGACACCTTGTTTAATTTTGCGTACAGTTCCCGTCAGGATGCGATCGAGGCCCTGGAGATTGCTGCAAGGGGGAAGGTGGTTTGTCATTACACTCTCCGACGCCTGGAGGAACTCGAGGCGTATGTATTGGATCCTTTGATGCCAAAATGTTGCGTGTACTCACCAGACGTGTTGTGTTCTCAGTGTGTTTGATGAAATGAAGAGGGGTGAGATTGCGGGGCGGGTGGTTCTGAAGGTCTGATGTTGGTCTTTCGAGGGCCACCGACGTTCTCGGCTTTGGGGGGGTCTGACCACCCTGGCTCTCATGCTGGACACGGTGGGCTCCTCGTAAGACATACACGGGCGATGGATAACAAGTACGAGTGGAATTGTAAAAAAAGATCTAAAACTATGTTGATAGCCAGCGTGCTTGCTTTGTTATATTTTCCGACACTACCCGTCCTGACGCCTGTCCGTACGATTTCTCGCAGGGGCGTCACGAAAACGAAAGATCAACCACTCAATCGACACCACGTCTCTGGCAAACGTCTCCATAGCTGGAACAGAAGGTCGCAGGGTCGCCAGCCGCTGGTGGTGGTTTCAAGATACTCTTCCTTTGCTGTAAGCATCCAGCGCATTACATACGCGTGGAAGATGTCTCCGCAAACGATGAATCTCGGATCTATACGCCTGTAAATGCACACACCCGTAACCCCCCGAGCAAAAAGGTTCATCGAAAAAACCCTCTCAACACGATGCGTCCACGTAGAGAGAAAAAAAGACCCCACCGGGTTGGTAATAGACTGCCCATCTTTCAAATACAGGACGACGATGTCTTGCTCTCTCGCCAGCTGCATCAGCGCATCAGATGTCCAACCAATTCGTCAATACGATCGGTGGGGGTACCAAAGCAGGATAAGGAACTCAGACCGCACCTCTGTAAAGATGATGTTGAAAACATCGACGCGACTCGCAAACGCGCCAAGATCGCGCACGAGTGTGCCCACGACGCCGGGGAGGCCCGCCAATTCCGCGAGTTCGATGGAAGCGCAGAGACGCTTGCGCTGTGGGGGGTTCGGCGTCGCGGAGCTCGTTTCCTGCGCTTTGGGCGGGGAACTGACGAGCGAGGGAAACACCGCTTTTTCTGCGATGCGCTCAAACTGCAAGGTGTAATCCCTAGCACGTAGAGCGAGGCGTGTCAGGTAGGCCAGAGACTGGGTTGCAAAATTCTCTTCTCTTACATGCAGGTCCGGGAAATCGCGCCGAAGGATGCGGTGACGGTCGAGAGACAGTTCAGGGGCTCGCAACGTGGTACGACAAAGGGCTAAAAGATTAATTTGGTTGTCAGAATCGTTTTGCATAATTGGCCATGACTCACAGGCCTCGAGTTACTGGAACAACCATCTCATTCGGTGTTGCTATCGAGAAAGAGCGAAATTGTGTCGTACCGTAACGGCTGCGTACCTCTGTGTCCTCTGTCCCCCGAGTAACTCTGCCTCCGCCTTTTGAGGATTGGAGTACCCGATTCTGAGTGGATCATCCGATGGAAATCCTCTAGCTCTTTGACTAGGCCATCGAAGGAAGACTTTTGATTTTTGGCTGAATCCCTTTCTCGTTGCAGCAACTTGAATAAAAAGTAAGTACCAGGATGACATCATCGTACCTGTCTCAGTGGAGTCATGAATGACAAGCTTACTTCAGATGCGTTGGCCAGTTCCTTGATCCTGTCATGTACCGCCACGCCCGGTTCGGACAGGAAATCGAGAAGGGTTTCGTTGAAATCTACATTCCAGGACGTCGGGTGTCGATCGTTTACTCGAACAGTGCACTCAAGGAAAAGGAAATCACCTCTTACGGCCACAAGCACAACGCTTGCGATGTTCCTCGACTCCCAAACCAATGTCTCGAACCTCTGTACATGGTATCTGTTTCGAACGGCGATATACAGTAGAGCGCTCAAAGGGACGAACCTGGCATAGCCTGAGCGCAGTTTCCTGATATTCGAACTCGGCACCCGCGGATGCAACGTCGCAAATATCTTTGAAGCGCGAATCGAGTGTTTGTCCCTCAGAGACGAGCCCAAGAATAATGGCAGCGAGGCGGTCAGAATGACTGAACGGTAATGATGCGTCGGGGGGATAAGGTGGCCTGTTTTAGGTGAGTAATGGCAGATATGTGATATCTGGGAGCGGGAACGTACTGCACCAGCGGGGTTGCTGCAACAGCAGAATACGGAGGAGGGCTCTCACCAAACATGAAGACGGGGTGGAGGGTCATTGGACGACGAGACGATTTATGTCACTCAGAAAAAGAGATCGTACAGGAAATCTGGAAGCCGCCCTGCAACCGCCTGTTGATCAGCATGTTCGAAGTAATGCGTTTCGAAATGTTGGGCGTATCGATCTAATGTAACGTTTGCAATGCTTGGTGCACGCCTTCATGATGTAACTCTTCTATGTATGTGACCAGATAGCGTGAAATGGAAACTAGACTGACGTTGTTGATGCCTTGAGGTTTTCGGGAGACCGCACTGTGATAGGAACCCAAATTGATCGCCGCGATAAGGCGTCTATGTAATGTCCGCGCTTGCAGGTTTCCAAGGCGAGAGATTCGGACTTGAACGCTGCAAAGTAAGAAAGCGAGTGAAACGGGATGAACTCGGTCGATCCCTTGTGCGTGTAGACCGAACTGAAAGAGGATACACGACGAACCTCAGCAAGTTTGCAGTATATCCGTCCAAGGTGCAGCTCGGAATAGTACTGTCGCTCACCAGTTGCGCTATAAACGCCCATTCTCTGAGTGGGTATCACAGAAATCGATCATGGACCTGGCTGTTAACGTTGATATGGTGATAGTTATGGAAATTTATGTGATTGCGTTTCGTGGTCACGGCCCCATTCCCTGCGCATTCACAACCCTCGAGGCCTTCCCCTGCAGAGCGTTCGCCACCCAGCCTCGCTGCATCACACTCGAGCATGCGCCGATGGATTTAATGCCCATCGCTAACAAGCCAATGGAGTGAACCCCCCAGCATTCAGACATCTTGCAGCACACCCTACCAACTCTATGGCTGCTTCATACATCTCGTATCGACCAGAGAGAACAAATTACCAGTTCACACCGACTGAGCCTTGGCAAAACCCCAGGCAGACCGCAGCCCAGACGACATTCACACCGAACGACAATCTTCGAGCAACTCTTCAGGACCTGACAGGCGTTGCTCGTGACCTTCCAACAGAAGAGGCACTTTGTCTCGAGATCGAGAAGCTGTGTACGGCGACTCTCACTATAGACGAAGCTTTCAACGACATCGGAAGAAGATTATCCGAAGTTTCAAAAGAGCAGAACAAGCGCGCCGACCTTTATGACACTTGTCGTACCTTGGAAACTCAGTGGAATGATCATCATTGGGTAGGCTCATCCTCTCATGAACAGCAAGGGGAGCTTACCAGAAATATAGACATATAAACGCCTCCTCTGGCGCTCCAGGGAGTTTGTTGGGGAAGCGCAAGGCGCCGTCGACGGTACGACCTACGAGTTCGTGATACACAACAGCCTAGGTTATGAATGTTCCTAGATTTTCGCGAAGTAGTCTTGCCTTCGTTGAGGGATCGGGAGAGGACCCGGTCAGAAAAACAAGAAATCATTCGAGAACAAATCCAGGTAGATTCTGACATTAAATCATTTCCCCGTCCTCATCTTGGCCAGGTACTTGAAGACATATCGCAACCATCCAAAAACCTATGCCAAGAATGTAGGATGTCTGTAGATCTTGTCGAGATCTTTTTCGTTCATCGATCTGTTTGTAGTTCTTGACTTTGGTAGAGCTCTGGATACGTACATCGCCGAGTTCTCTCGAGTCGTCGAAGGTCTCGGGATCGGCGAGCAAACTATCAAGGTCGGTGGACTGGAAGATAGATTCCAGAGTGCGAGAGATGCCATGGATGTGTAAGTCGTGTGCTTCGCAATCTTCCAAAGTCTCACTTCCTTGGTTTATCAGCGTCAGCCGAGAAGTGTGACCTACTTATAAGGTGCTACCAGTATGTCCTGACGTGATGGACAGGTGAAGGAATTGGGATGGAAATTCGCAGCAGATGTTGCTGTCGCTGGTATCGCGCTTTTGCTTGCGTTCGTGGTCCCTACTTTGTGGGCAAAGCTCATCGATGGTGCGGTGAGTGAGTCGATACACCCGGAACAATAACCAACTCATCTCCCTCAGGCCATTGGTATCGATTATATGAACCTCCAGCATTCTGGACTTCAGTTGCTCGAAGCACGGAGGCGGCGGTATTGTAGGTTCTCTCAATTACATACGTCATAGAATCACTCACCTAGACTGGTCGATCAAGTGGCGGTCACACAATACGAAGCGATCAAGGCTGAATACGACTTGGAAAGGGCTTGTCTCGGTCAAATGGTGAAACTAGAAACTACCCTTCATGACTCGAGGCCACTCGTCCAAGAAGTGACCGCGAAGCTAGGGATCTTTGTGAATGTGTGGGCCGCGGTGCGTCCTCAGAACTCTTACTTTGAAGGATTGTGCAGCATAACCTACCGGCGATGTATGTTTTAGATCACGGCAGACATATGGAAACTGAAGCACTCCCTTCACCGTGCGGAAGACCCGACATCACAGGTGAAGACATTGGATTTTTGAGCATAGAGCATGTCCGCTGACTGTTTTGACCTAGTTGTTCATCCTACGCGTTCAAAGGCTGGAGAGAATGTACGGATACTTCAGTCAAGCACTTCGTCACTACCAAGTCAAGGTTAGACTTCCTCAGTAAAGAGAATACGGTCGAGAGAAGACTGGCACTTGGTTTTTCACCTCGTCTCCTGTTTCTGCCACTACATAGTCCTCGGTTTTGATTCGTACAGTAGTCGCGAGTTTGAGTTCGTTCCTCGAGTGTCGGCCCTGGAGGACCGCTCAAATTGTCGTGTCTTTGACGCAAATGCATAATGCAAAATAATCGTCACACCAGTTCGTTGCCAACGTGGAGAGAAGATTCGGGGAAATTGGCATGAGCCCTACCGTCGGACTCGGTGACGAAATTCAATCTCCTCACCACGAAACCTCTGACTCCGACTCGGTCCCCTGACTGGCCACCGAGATAGACTTTGTATTTTTATTTTTTCAAGAGGGCATAAATACAATCTGACAAGCACCACCGAAAGTCGGAGGTCCTGCCGGCCGGGTGTGATGCATGAAAATATAGCGCAAGGCACATGGCCGTCGTTACCGTACGTGGGGGCGCGATATACGTTTGCACTGTAACCTTTTGACGCGACCTTGATCAAGGTACATGGTCGACAAAGCCATATTCACCCTACCACAAAATTCCATCAAGTCCAACCCCTGGGAGCGCGTCCTGGCTTGCAGAAGGGGTGTAATGACTGATCGTACTTACTTAGAGCGAATGCCTCGCAAACGTCGGCTATCAACTGGTGCGACACTCGGGATACGAAACAGAGCGTGATGAGCGTATGAATTGAGGGAAGGAAATAATGATCTGTACTAGCAGTCGTACGTGCTCGGAGTATGCGTAGTTGGAATGCTGTTCAGCATGTCAGACGTTTGTCTGGACAGCGACCCGGTACAGATTACCCCCGGACCCATTGACACGGGTGGCAGGGAAAATATTTACTGTAGACAATGATGGTAGCAGCTTCATTGCTCCGCCAAGTTGGAGATGCGCTACCGAGCAAGCTGGATTGGGATAGTGTTATTCGTCCAGTAAACCAAGTGGAGCACAGGCGATAGCGGTCTCAGTAACGTTTGGAGGTCATGCCGTTCTAGTGTTGTCAACGAAGGGCTTACTCGGCTCCCCGCCTCGAGCGTTCGCCTGGGAGGCTTGTATATTCCCAGTCAGCCTACTAGCCTAGTATCTGCAGAGCGAACCGGATTAGCCGAGGAACTAGTCCCCCATCTGATGCATGCGAGACCCTGACCCAAATTTCCTCTTTTGCTGGCCATCGTCCAATCATAACTCTCAAATGACCTACGGTAGAGCAGTCAAACGGTAACGTTACTATGCGCCTCTACAGATGGCCGGGAGCGCTGAGAGAAAACGCTGCTGGCGAGCAAGCTAGCCTTGTCAGATGTATGTCATATAGTGTAATACAATCTGATAGCATCAGAGGCGAAGGAGGTCCATAGGAGTGGTATTCATCGCTTGCATCATTCAACGACTCCAGCACTAGTATCTGTTGGTACTAGCCTTTGGTGTGGTGTGATGAGTGCCACAGACGACGTGACGCAAGTGTACGGCACCGAGCACAATGGTCCGCCAGAGTTTGAACCCCGAACGCCTCGTGGCTTCCACTTTGGCGGAAGCACTTGGAAGTTGACCGAGGCGGGGGAGCCGAGCAGGCCCTAACTCTCTGATATGGTCGTTTCTTTGGGCAAAACTTATTGGGGATAGCTCTATTCCACGCAGCTCTTCAAGTGGCCGATTCATGATGTCCCTGAGTCCGGGAAAGTTTCAGCATAGAAATGTTCATCCGGTGATCAGTGGTTTGGGCCATGGGCAACGGTGGGCGAGAAGGAATCAGCTTCTAGTCGAATTGCAAGGGGGTTTCGTTTAGGATCATGTAATCCCTACTCTAGTGTTGCTTATATCATCCAAGTCGTACTTTGCAGTCCTTCAAGTTGGGATAATTAAGTAAAATGGAGCACATCACCTTCAAGAGCACGGAAAAGCAAGCAAGATGGTCTATGCCCTTGGAATTTGGGACAAACTGCGGCACGTTGTCGTTATCATCTTCCACCTCTGAGTCAGTGTGTTCACTCCCTGAGTCTCACTCAAACTCGGTGTTGCTTGAAGATGACACATTTCTGATCGAATCAGAGGCTCAGAGAATTCGCTGTCGCCAGCCATTGCACTAGAGCGAAAGCCAGGCGCGAGACTGCAAGCAGAAGAGGATCCCAACTCGGCTAGTCAAAATGTCAACCTGATCGTACGGAGGGGGGTGATGACCCGACGCGACGTTTTCGTGACACTGTTGCCGTGCTAACGTTTCAACTCCCTCACGACTCTCTCGGACGCCTTGCTGTCTTTGTGCTAGACCTTGGCTGTATCTGCGCCACAGCCGTTTAACCCCACCACCCTGCTCGTTCAGCTGAACTTTCTGCAGCGTGCAGAACTAGAACCCAAGTGTCGGCTGCTCGGTGGACCATTCCAAAAATGAGCAAGGTGTGTTCTCCGTGTATTCTCGTACATCAGCTGATATAACCATGACGTTGGGGCATAGATCGTATAAAGGACGTCCTGCGATGCGGTCTGCATCTCCTCAGCCCGTTCGCCCCAACCGTTCTGAGCTCTCTTATTCAACCTCATCATCTACATACCACCACCATGAAATTCGTCTCTCTCACCGCCGCCACTGTTCTTGCGTTCGCTCTCCCCACCTTTGCAGATACTCTCACGTACTCCAAGGAGTACGACAATCCAGCCCTCCCGCTCACATCCGTCGCCTGCTCCAACGGCGCCAACGGTCTCATAACTAAAGGTTACACCACCCTCGGATCCCTCCCCACCTTCCCCAATGTCGGAGGCGTGTACGGGACCACTTGGAACTCGACTGCATGCGGCGCGTGTTACCAACTTACCTATGGGAACAACCAGATCCGCGTCATCGGGGTCGACTACGCTGACGATGGGTTTAACCTGTCCGAGGAGGCGATGAACACCCTCACGGATGGGAGGGCGGTTGAACTTGGCAAAGTCGACGTCTTCGCGGCGGAGATGGACCCATGGGTCTGCGGATTGTAATCAAATCGATAGCTCATGATAGGTCCGATTCCACTAAGTTTGTTCTCTAACGTATATGATGCTGATTGATAAAACAGGACAAACAATTCTCTTTTGCTCGCGTGACGAACTCGGAAATGTGATGTATGCTTTCAAAGAAGATGATTTACTGTTGCTTTGGTGCCTTCCATTGGGAAGATGTATACTATTCGTTCAGTACATACTGTAGCTTGTGGCAGTAAGATACTACACAACTACGCAAATTATTTTCTTCGAACTTGTGCCCCCATCTCTCATCTACCAGCTCGCGCAGCAACGGCAACGAAAGGTGATGCTTTGAGACCCCCAGCATGGAATTAATGTGACGGGGTCGAGATCCACATATTTTGTCACCATGTCGAGGCTCCGAAAGATTCCACTTCAAATACTTGGATTTGTGTCGTCACAAGGGAGTCCAGCCGAAGCGGAGCGTCGATCTTTCAACCCTAGTGCGAGCCTGCTGATTCTGTAGCATCGAACAACGGTTCTACATCGACGTGCTGACATCTCGGAACTATTTTGAGGACCTACAGGACATGACGGAAGTGAATTGGTGCATACGACGCACCAAGTCTTTTTGGATCTGACCGCAAATGCCTGGGCATAGCAGTGCTTTTTGGCCACCAATAGCCTGGCACTTTTCCACTTTCTGCACTTGACACGATGTAATGGTTTTTTGTATACAAGCACAATACTCGAGGTAGTGTCCCATCATTACAAAAATTGGGATTGCAAGCCGGGAACACAATCGTGCCAATCTCAGGGAGGCCTGTCAGGGATATGATAATGTGAGATTATCTGATAATTGGGATCACACGGAAATCGTTATATAACCACACTGGCAGGCTTATTGGGGATATATCCACTCCACGCGGCTCTTCCCAACCCATGATGTCTGCGGAAATTTCAGCACAGGAATATTCGTCCGGTGATCAATAATATTGGCCATGGACAAAGAACCCATATCGGGCGGCCGGGATGGTAGGGGAGAAGCCTCCGTCATGAGAATAGGGATGGCGATGGCCCCCAACTCGACGTTTTCGTGACACTGTCGCTATGCTAATCGACTCCCTCTACCACGGCTCTCTCGGAGGCCTTGCTGTCTTTGTGCGAGACCCTACGGGTACATCTGCCCGACATTACCGTCTCGCTCGGCCAGCTGACCTTGCCGCTACGGACTAGAACCCGGACGTCGACTTCCCGCTCAGAGCTTTCCAAAAGTGAGCAAGGTGTGTTCTCCGTGTATTCTCGTACAGCAGTTGAGAATAACCATGACGCTCAGGCATAGAACGTATAAAATGACGACCTGCGATGCGGTCTGCGTCTCCTCAGCCCATTCGCCCCAACCGTTCTGAGCACTCCTCTTTTTATTCCACCCCATCATCTACATACCACCACTATGAAATTCGTCTCTCTCGCCACCGCCGCCATGCTCGCATTCGCTCTTCCCGCCTTTGCACAGGTGACAGAGAGTCTCTCGTACGACACGACGTACGACGACGCATCCCTCTCGCTCACATCCGTCGCCTGCTCCGACGGCGTCAACGGTCTCATGACTAAAGGTTACACCACCCTCGGATCCCTCCCCACCTTCCCCAATGTCGGAGGCGTGTACACCGTAACCGGTTGGAACTCGCCCGCATGCGGCACGTGTTACGAGGTCACCTATGGCAGCACGACCATCAACGTATTGGCGGTCGACGTTGCTCTCGATGGGTTTAATCTGTCAGAGGAGGCGATGAACACCCTCACGGGTGGGTTGGCGGTAGAACTTGGTAGAGTCCAAGTTACAGCGACGGAAGTGGATCCATCCGTCTGCGGGCTTTAAGCAGTGATCCGATCGACCGGCTGATAGGTCCGAGTCCAACAAGTTTGTTCTCTGACATGTATGATGCTCATTGACGTGACGAAACAGGACGAGGAGACTTTTATTTTTTCCTTGCATGACACATTCGAATACTTGATACGTGCATTCACAGGACATGTTTTACTGCTACTTGTTATGGGGCTTTCACTTGGGTTCATTGGGAAGACGGACGGTCTGCGTTTGGTACATCTCGTAACGTGTGGCAGTTAGATAAAGACTCTGAAGCAGTACATGTTCGCGCTACCTACTCGAATCGTTACGCCCTCTACGCCCGATACACCCATAACGTCGTGAGACACGCACTATAGCGCTCGACCGTAGACGACAGCGCCATCAGCGGTTCTCTCGACAAGGTCCAGAGCCCCAACATCACAGGGATCGCCACCGCGCCTGCGATGCATTTCCGGGTTCGCGGCGACAGCCTGGTGGCACCGGCAAGCCATGTGGTACGGATGACGTTCGCGCCTTCCACGGCGTGCACCAACACGCTGACCACGAGCCCCGTATACAATGCCCAACTACGCCACGGAAAGCGACTCAGTCCCGTCTTGACGAACTCGTAGTCCAACTCGGCCGGTCCGACGCCCAAGATGGGCGGGGACGCGTCGGTCGGGGCGAGTCGGTGTGTAAGGACGTGGATGGGTAGGAAGACGAGGGAGGCGTACGCTGCGAGGCTTAGCGTGCTTGTGAGTTTGTGGGGTTGGTTGGCGGCGGTGGCAGAGGCGGTGGAGGCGGGTGCGAGAAGTCTCCGGGCGACACCTGACGCGACGTGTATCACGAACGGCGTCAGAAGCAGGTACCTTTCTCCGAATGATGTTTGGTAGTACTCCCTTCCGAAGAGCTGCCGATATGATAGACATAGACATAGACATAGACATAGACATGGAGATGGAGATGGAGATTCGATCGTGGTTCAGCGTATCGTACGAGCACTGTTTACTTTTTTTTTTTTTGGGGGGGGAGGAGGAAACACGTACCATAAGATTGGAAGACAGGTTCGACCCTCCCACGTTGGCAAGCACGGGCGCAGACAGATGGATTAAGAGAAATGTGGAAAGGAACGGCGCAGATGCATGGGCTAACTTGACCAGAACCGGAGTCGACGTTTTCTTCGGACGGTCGTCTGGGTTCATCGCCATCGTGCGCAGCAAGTCGAGTTGTTAAAACAGTCCGGTCACCGCGAAGAAGTTTGTGTTTGAGGGGGGAGGACTCCATATGCTCGTATAACCGGCAGTTCCCGGGCCGGGCATTAAAGTGATCCCCCCTACGTTGGCTTGCGAGGGAGATAGAGTCGTCGCGAAAAATATAACCAGTGTGTTTTCGGAGATCAAAATCAAAATCTCAAGTACTGTCGAATAAAACATGAGCTTATTGTTGATCTCTCTCAAGTATCTGCGACGTTGCATCGTTGGTCATTACTTAAGTGCATGCTCTGAAGGAACGTCGCGGTTGCAACTAATCTGATACGTATCCTCAATTGGGAGTGTCCTGCACCCCGTAATAGTCTCCCAAACCAGACCCAAAAGTTCTATGATTAGAACGACCGTCTTCTGGTCATACAAAGGCACGCCACTACAGCTACCGCCTAAAGTTTTGCGAGCGTTATGGATGCCCGAATGTAATATGACTACACTACACAAGGATACTAGCGACGACAGCATCATCACACAAGAACGAGTTGGCAATTGACCCAAGTAGAACACGAACCCGAGTCTATTTCCTAGCTGGATAGGGTAGTACTGACCGGTTCGTTACTATCTCCGAAATACCACAGCTGTGCGAATACTAAAACAAAGGCTTTTCGACAACAACGAACGAAGCAGATTAGAACAAACGTATGGTCAACAGGCCCATGAACGAGGTTCCCTAGGCTTCTGTTGCCTGTGTCTTTACAACAGATTCTTGGCGTTCATTTGATAGGCCTGCGTCAGAAAACGTGACCACCTCAGTGGTCTTCCAAATCCTCTACAACAATCATGTCAGCCCCAGGATAGGCTGGGCTCGGTATTGCATCGTGAAAAACGAACCGCATCGGTAGAAGGTATCAACCTCGAATCTGTACCCGGTCTGCTGAACTTCATACTTGGTCCAAACGTGCTCATCAACATGTCCTTGTCGACATTTTTTATTTTTGTTTCGTCTCTAATATACCTCCTGGCATTCAGATTGGCGAGGAGCGTGTTGCAGTAAACTGAACAAAGCGGGATAAAGAATACAGCATAGATCAGATTTGACGAGTATACATGCACCTGTTGTGAGCATTTCTCCCTTTAAATGAATTACCTCATGGAGTGCCGGAGAAACACGCACCAGGATGGCGGCCAGGAGGGAGAAAAAGGCGGTCCAGATCCCGCTGTTAATTGCGAACACCGTCAGGCGTTCCAACATTCTCGCAGTACTTGCAAACAGTTGAGCACCGACCGCACGCCAGTAGGCCTTGATCCGCTTACCTTCTGAAATTAACGGAGTCTCGCCTATTGATAAGTAAATATGTCAGAAATGTTGCAACCAACACGTCTACGCCAGCAGCGACGGAGCAGTACGAGACAGATATGGCCTGCCACGAGAATTTGAGTTTTCTCCTTGGATATATATGAAAAAAGATCTTGCCGTGAAGAAGTTGTTGCCGATTGAACTTAGCGGGACAACACGAATGCTTAATAAGAATAGATGAGCGGGTTGCAGACTGCGGAAAAGAAATCAACTGACACCCCGTTTTCGGTATATAGCGCTTTCGTGACGTAAACTGAAATCGGAATCGTCAGGGATTGCTGATATAAATGCGACCAACGATGACTCACTCAGAGCAGCCACTAGTATCCAGGAATGAATACTGTTTAAACACACTCCCCAGAGCTTGGAAAAGTCTCACCGAGCTGGTAGATCGCAAGGGGAATCTATATTGCCGGATTTAGCCGAGCGCAAGGTCACTATGTATACAGACCCCATACCCAAATGAGTGGTGCCACAAGGCTTTTATTGCTGACTGAACTGCTATGAATAATGGGCGTCAAATGACTTGGAAACCGAGACGCACATTTGTAGATCCGGTAGACGAAAAAACCTTGGGTAGGTAGCGCGACGGGGGTCTTGACGATATCAGTCTTGTTGTTCCGTACGCGATAATCAAATATTCACCATCACAAGTAGTTGTACCTATGACTGGTTGGTAGACCTTCTAGGGGCATAGAGGATAGAGCTTACGATGAGCTCGCTGGTAAAAAGTTCAAATTTTAGGGTGAGAAGAGTGGGAATCTAGTGACAAGAACTCACGGAATTGCGGTAAGAAATGATGTCGGGTCCTCCAGACCGGCAATGATGTATTTGTACGCTATGTGGGGACCATGATAAACGAGACATCCTGGTGGTATACACGCTGAGAGACGAACTTCCGCTAACAATCAGGCCTTCATGAATCGTATTTATTGCCCTATCTCAAAGTCTCAGGAACGTGATAAAACTGGAGCAACAGAGACAGTACCACAAAGTTGCTACCTGGGAGGGCGTTAGATTAAACTAGATTTGTTTCAGGGCTATCTTACAAAGAGCTTCGTGTGCCACGGGTCGTCCTGGTAGCTAGAAAGGGAGGAGTGGTAAGCCAACAAACGATACAAGAAGGGTGACCTTACTGGATGTAATAAAAGAATCTGATCAAATGTGTTCAGACGCTGGTATGCATATGGCGGGAACGCTACTTACGCTTGCATGCATACCACGCCGTAGAAAGCGGTACACATGACAGAGGAAAGATACAGCGCACCATAGAGCGGGGCCACTGGGACGGGGAAGGCAGACATTGCTCGGAATCAGCCGACTCTGCTGGGAAGGGCTGATGGCATCCGAGAAGTCGGTCCAGTTCTTATAGTGCCGGTCGGAAAGGAGCATTTTCAGCCACCGGGTGTTCCGAGTTCCCATGGGGTAACTTCGAGAAAAACCCACCCATAAAGTATACTCTAAAGTGCACTTATGTTAGAGCGCTTTTTCATACTTGATCGAGTAGTTCGGATGCACCCGAGGACCGAGGAGGACCCCGTGAGCACCAACTTAAGTGAGCGTTGAGCGGACGGAAGCCTGTCATCATTTCATCATCTTATCCGACCAGCATCCAACAGAGCTAATGAACCTGCTCATTTTTTGTCGGTCAAAGCTCTTCAATCGAGAGGCATTGCTCCCTGGATATGGTTTCAACGACAGTATGTAATATAACTGTTACCCTCCGCAACTGTCCCGCGAGGGTTCAAGTCTTTGTTCAACCCGGACGGGGACCACTTCGAACGTTGATGCATCCAATCACTTCATCCCTTTTTTTTTATCAGGGTTCATGACGGCATGCTGAAAAGAAGCACGGTCATCAGGGGACTTTGGTCACTCTACGGCAAGTTATCTCGAGAGACTTTGTCATCATTTGCACATGCTGATAGCTCGCCATTTTTTCGTCGAGTGCCTCCTCGATCTCCTTCCGTTCTTACCCTGCCAAGGTTACAGTGCAACAGGCAGGCAACCAACCGGGCATCCCAACAGACGGTCTGGCTGCTAGTAGGCAACGGTCAAACATGCTGCAGAAGCGGATTTACCTCGGACGAATTTACCCGATCCTTGAGAATTTACCATTTTCAAGGAGCAAAACATTTCCGTGGTCTAGACCTTTACGGACTAGGCGTCAGTTTTGAGCAGCCCTTCATACAGTCAAACCATCCTTCCTGCGTTCTGGGGTGCTTCAGCTGTTGTGCTCCTTCGCGCCAAATGTTGTGGTCATATTTACTAATTTATATTCCTGAGCAAAGCTCAGCTTGTTCGGCACCGCGGAGGGCTTCATCTCCATTGCAAGATGACATCCCCATATCTCAGATTGATGTGACGCTAGCTTGTGGAAGCTAATTCTGAAGCTCAAGTCAGCTTGGTCAGGTGGTGAGCTCACAATCACTGACCCTTTTTCCGGCACCCCTTCTGTTCTCGCTGTTCTCGCAATATCTGCATCTCGATCGTGCGAAAAGCCGGATCGCCACCCGGTCTGACAGCGAAGCGTTCACGGCTGTGTCAAACGGCGAACTGCGGGCGTTTTACACTGTACGTCATGCGTAAAGCCTTTTGTAATTAGTGTTACTCTGGTGACCAGCCCGTCCAAGGATGTAAAAGCCATCGATAGCTTATCTCAGAGTACGGTCTAACCACCAGACTAGCATGCAGTGCATTCTTGAACGCGCCGATCAAATACATTGTCAGCTTTATACACAGCCCTTCTGGTCTTCGACATACAATGTTGAACGCCATGGGCCGCCTTTCTACGTATGTGGGGCTTTGGTACGGATCGATCCTGTAAGACAGGTGATAACAACTCACTAACTCGATTCCCTTGTCTCACTATTGTTAGCGCATCATGTCGTTACCTGCAACTAATGGTAAACATCACTGCCTTCGATGCGTGTGCTGTGCTCCCCCCAAATAAATGTTTGATACTCTGACGTGAGATCTATTTCAGCCATGGGGCCCATCCTCCTGTAGTAGGACACCCCTTGTGCAGCATACCAGCCCTCCGTCTTAACTAGCGATCGGGGGAAAACACTGTCTCTCGGATCGCAACCAGGTTCATCTACTGCTCATGGACACATGGTGACTCTCAAAAAAAACACCAAACATGCAGCATGTCTCACGAAAGCCACTAGGTAAAGTCGAACAAAGGTTTCAACAGACGAACAGAAAGGAGAAAAAAAATCGAATCAACGTATCTTTGCTATGCCGGAGAATCGAAACTATGCCAAACCTCGGCGATGGTAGTCCTTGGTGTCATGACGCTGACCTTGCATAGTGCTTTTTTTGAAAAAGAAAAAAGAGAAAAGAAAAAAGAAAGAAAAGGAAACCAGATGAACCCTCTGTCAGTGAGTTCGCAGCAGCATCGTTAGAGGTAGTTCTCGATCGATCGACAAAGGCTTGTGTGCGTCGGACATTCCGTATGTGTCCCGGGCCGTCGTGCATACTTTGTCACACGTTCGCCTCCCCGTCGTCTGTCTACAATGCATCGCGGGTAAAGCGTTTGACGAGCCACGGGCCCACTCACGCTCCTTTCGGGCGTTGACGTTTCCCAGTCCGATGTTGACTTTTAATTTAATGTTTTTAATTTAATTTATATATATATATACGCGACGGCCAAGACACGGAAATCGTTCTGAATCATCCCCGTACGTACAAATTTTTGTTTCATCGAACAGCATTGCTATATACCAACCGCTCTATGACGCTACCGTAGCCCTCTACGCGCATGACCCTCGAACGTGTTCGACGTTCGAGCCGTGTTCGTGTTCATGTTCACATCGCATCCCCAAGTTCCAATCGTCCGTCCAACTTTTTATTTTATATTTTATATTATTTGCGAAGAGATCGGAGCCGCATCGAATCAGCGTAGGCGACATGCAAATGCAAATGCAAGGCCTACTGACCAACCCGTGCGGCGACGCTCAACGTTTCGTTTCCTCGTCAGAACTTCGAAGGAACTCGGGAATGACTAGTGATGCCTCTCATCGACCAGATCAGGGTTTGTCAAAACCCCCGATCATAATGGAACGGAACGGCACAGGATCGAGATTCGACGCCGGCGGTTTTCCTTTAAAAACCCCCACTACGTATGTCACCAGCGACCGACGACACACCCGCTCCGACCCCGCATCGTTCTCACGTACCTCGTATCGAGAATCGTCCACAGTTCGGCGGGAGGAAGGGGAAGGGGAGGACGGACTTTGATCATACCCGAAAAAGAAAAAGAAAAAAAAAGACGCAGAGACGATGGAACGGAGAGACACCAAACCACGTTTTTTCTTTACAGAGCTGGTGCACTCCCCCGAACCTTTTCTTGCTCTTTTTTTCCCTTTCACATCTCACATCTCATATTCCATATTCTGTCTACCCGAAACTCGACGGGTGTTCATCGTCTCCTCTGACAGATTAAACCCATCGAGAGCAACGTCGACCGCCAATACGGGGATCGTCGTGCTGCCATAGGTGACCTCGTAACACGTGCCGCATGCGGGCGAGTTCCAACCGGTTACGGTGTACACGCCTCCGACATTGGGGAAGGTGGGGAGGGATCCGAGGGTGGTGTAGCCTTTGCTCATGAGACCGTTGACGCCGTCGGAGCAGGCGACGGATGCGAGCGAGAGGGATGCGTCGTCGTGCGTCGTGTCGTACGAGAGACTCTGTTACCTGTGCAAAGGCGGGGAGAGCGAACGCGAGCACGGCGGCGGTGGCGAGAGAGACGGATTTCATGGTGGTGGTATGTAGATGATGAGGTTGAATAAAAAGAGGAGTGCTCAGAACGGTCGGGGCGAACGGGCTGAGGAGACGCGGACCGCATTGCAGGTCGTCATCTTGCTCACCTTTGGAAAGCTCTGACCGGGAAGTCGACGTCCGGGTTCTAGTCTGTAGCGACAAGGTCAGCTGGCCGAGCGAGACGGTAATGTTGGACCGTTGTCGGGCAGATGTACCCGTAGGGTCTCGCACAAAGACAGCAAGGCGTCCGAGAGAACCGTGGTAGAGGGAGTCGATTAGCATAGCGACAGTGTCACGAAAACGTCGAGTCGGGGCCATCGCCATCCCTATTCTCATGACGGAGGCTTCTCCCCTACCATCCCGGGCACCTGATATGGGTTCTTTGTCCATGGCCAATATTATTGATCACCAGACGAATATTCCTGTGCTGAAATTTCCCCACTTCGGGATATCATGGGTTGGCCACTCCGAGTCGAAGAGCCGCGTGGAGTAGAATAAGCCTGTCAAAACAGGGAACAGTGTGGTTATGTAATGATTTCCGACTATCCAGGCATTCGTGGTTAGACCTGGTGCATCGTGTGCGCTAATTCACTTCAAGCATGTCCTATAGGTCCTCGAAATAGTTTCCGAGATGTCAGCACGTCGATGTAGAACCGTTATTCGACACTGGAGAATCAGCGTGACAAGATGAGTTGGCAGGCTCGCACCAGGATTGAAGCTCCGCTTCGGCTGGACTCCCTTGTGACGACACAAATCCAAGTATTTGAAGTGGAATCTTTCGGAGCCTCGACATGGTGACAAAATATGTGGATTTCGACCTCGTCACATTGATTCCATGCTGGCGGTTTCAAAGCATCACCTTTCGTCCCCGTTGCTGCACGAGCTTGTAGATGAGAGATGGGGGCACAAGCACCTCCAGGTCCGAAGAAAATAATTTGCGTAGTTGTGTAGTATCTCACTGCCAAGCTACGGTATGTACCAAACGAATACTTCCCAATGGAAGGCACCAAAGCAACAGTAAAGTATCTCCATCTCCTTTGAAAGCATACATCACATTGTCGAGTTCGTCACGCAGGCAAGCAAAAAGAAATTCCTTGTCCTGTTTTATCAATCAGCATCACACACGTCCGAGGACAAACTTGGTGGAACCGGACCTATCAGCTGTCGATTTGAATTACATTCCGCAGACCCATGGGTCCACCTCCGCCGCGAAGACGTCGACTTGGCCAAGTTCTACCGCCAACCCATCCGTGAGGGTGTTCATCGCCTCCTCGGACATGTTAAACCCATTGTTAGCATAGTCGACCGCGATGACGTTGATCTGGTTGTTCCCATAGGTAAGTTGGTAACACGCGCCGCATGCAGTCGAGTTCCAAGTGGTCCCATACACACCTCCGACATTGGGGAAGGTGGGGAGGGATCCGAGGGTGGTGTAACCTTTAGTTATGAGACCATTGGCGCCGTTGGAGCAGGTGACGGATGTGAGCGGGAGGGATGCATCGTCGTACTCTATGGAGTACGTGAGAGTATCTGCAAAGGCAGGGAGAGCGAATGCAAGAACAGCGGCGGCGGGGAGAGAGATGAATTTCATGGTGGTGGTACGTAGACGATGAGGTGGAACAGAAAGAGGAGAGCTCAGAACGGTTGGGGCGAACGGGCTGAGGAGACGCAGACCGCATCGCAGGTCGTCTTTTATACGTTCTATGCCCCAACGTCATGGTTATATCAGCTGATGTACGAGAATACACGGAGAACACACCTTGCTCATTTTTGGAAAGGTCCACCGGGCAGCCGATGGTTGGGTTCTAGTTCTGCACGCTACAGAAAGTTCAGCTGAACGACTGGGCCATCAGTGAAACGGTTATTGGTCGGAACCACCGGTTCGCAGTCTGTAGCAGTCTGTACTAGTAGGGCCTAGCACTAATCTGCAACGGCATAGCGTAACGTTATCGCTTGACTACTCTACCGCAGGTTATTGAGAGTTCTGATTGGACGATGTATCGGCCATGTTTCGTAGTTGAGGCTCCCCCGGGTTCGGCTATGTTTGTAGATGCGGGCCTAGAGTGGGGATTACGTGATCCTAAACAACACCCAGGTGAATCCCGACTTCGACTACTAGCACCTCATTCCTTCTCGCCCACCGTTGCCCATGGCCAAGACTACTGATCACCAGATTTGAACATTCCTTAGTCTTGTTCCCAACGTTATAGAGCACGATGCATACGATGGCTTATCATGTCGGACTTGAAAGTCGGAGGCAAAAGTTCTGTCAGTTTGTCGTGCCCTACTAATCTGCAAACATAACCGAACCCGTGCAAAGCAGACAGTAACGTTATCGCTTGACGGCTCTCTTACAGCTAAATTCAAAACATTAGACCGCTTTCTGCTGTGCCCGCCTTGATCCTTGGTTTATGCTGGTTTATGCTGGTTTACGAGTACAGATAGGGTTTAGCCAAATTGGGATTGTACCGCTGCTAATCATGCGTGCGCGCGAGTCTTGTCATGGCGCAAATTCAGTGCCAGCATTCAACATTCAACTTTCAACTGCAATGCCATACGGAAATTGTTGTCACATACTGCCAGCAGCGAAAGAGCAGAGTGTCACAATATCTGCTCACATGAAGCCCAGCAAGATTGCTCATGCCACTGGGATAAGTGCCAGAACAATCAGATGAACAATGGAATTGTGGTGGAAGACACTGTCACGAGATGGAGTCAGGACTGGGGTTATTTCATAGAACAACTTGAAGAGAGTCTCCGGATTCTCCAAGGTGACGAATCTATCTTTGGAAAACCACAGTGATGTGTTACTTACATCTGTCCATCCTGGCACCCTCTCTTACAAGCATCTTGATTACTGCCTTGACATAGAGAAAGCTATCTGTGTTCTCCATTCTCATCTGCATGGTTATTGCCTTACAGATGTTTGTTTCAAGCCTGCAGGCCCACTAGTCAGTGCATGAGGGCCTGCTCTGGCAGACAGTGAGTGGTTTGGTGATCAGTGCAGACTCCAGAAAATTGTGTCACTACTGGGATGAACAATCCCAACATTTGACTAAGCTCTTGTGACACTCTACTCTTTCATTGCTGGCAGTATGTGACAACAATTTCCATATGGCATTGCAGTTGAAAGTTGAATGTTGAATGCTGGCACTGAATTTGCGCCATCACAAGACTCATGTGCATACATGATTGGCAGCAGTACAATCCTGATTTGGCTAAACCCTATTTGTACTTGTAAACCAGCATAAACCAGCAAGTGTTGTGTCACTTGTTACCACTCAGACCTTTTATTGGCTAATGACTTCAAGGTACCAACACACTGCTTCTGAGGGACTCCATATACCCACGATGAGTATGACACATTATTTTTGCTTGTTTGTTCTCTAACAGTACTTCCCACTTTATATAGCTGGATACTCTTTGTCTTCAACCACTGTCATCCCCTTGCTGCTGTGCTCTCCACTCCATTGTTGTCACTATTGCTGCCTATATCCTTTCTCAAGTCTCTGTTGTTGTCCTCCTGGCCTCATTCCCATTATCCTAGTGCTCTGTGCAGTGCACTATATGTGCTATGGTGCAGCTGCGGGTCATACATGGTGTTACAGTTTTACCCCTAAGCGTACCCCACCACTCGTTTTCCCACGCTTATGCGTCCCCGCCACCCCCGTCGCCTGCTCCTTAGTCGCCTAGTGGACGTTATCCACTTCCCTAGTCATTCCTGCTAGTCTCCGCGCCGTTGCACCGAGATAGCCCCTGTCCTCTCGCCCCATCGGGCCGGACCCTCAGCTGAGCTGTCGCGTCCCTTATTATTTGACCAATGACATTTCTTACATCACGTGACTAGCACGTGACTAGATTACGACGCGTCAGTACCTTCGCGTCGAGACCCGTATCCAAGGGCTCCGCCGTTTGCGCACCCTTCGCCCTGTGGGGCCGGCCTCATGGACATCGTCACTTCACGTTCAGCACTTCTCATTCGCTGACGATGTCGCCACATTACTCGGAGCTTCGCTCCCTCGTTACCGGCACTTTGCCGCTTCTTCTTTCGCCGCTATGACTCGGACGGACTCATAGCCCTATGCCCTTCGCTGCCACGCACAGCTCGGTCTGTGCACAATGGCCCTTAGTATATATACTCGCACTTAGACTAGTACGAGTTCTCTAGCTAATTCTACGCATCTACCAAGTGCATAGTAATCTAGCAATATACCCATCTCTTGCTGATAAAGCTGATAAGAGCCTGCTTGATCTCATCTGGTTGCCACCACACAAGATCTCGCTGATACTTGCTTTGCAAGACACCCGATAGCGTCGTTCACATGAGTCGGCCATTTCCTTATTAGGCTCGAGCCCCTAGTCAAGTGCTCGCTGCTAGTTATTGTGCGCTATCAGCGTAACACATGGTAAGTGTTGATTGTTCGTCTTGTCTGTTCATGCTGATGGATTGTTCTCATTTACCATGATGATTGATGTTCAAAGCATCAGTCAATGTGCTATAGTTTGAGATCCTTATGTTGGATTGGCATACACTTATGATCCCTGTATTCGTATTTCGAGGATTTTCAAGTACTGTAACTTGATCTTTGTGAGTCACCCATTGTGTAGCATGCTGGTGCTGTTGAACCCAAACTATGATTTTTTTTTAGTTTATTACTGCTTGAGGAGTGTCTGTTTACCTTTGTGAGATACTGCTCTTTGAGTGCAGAATACATGTGTTGATGCTTTATCATGGGGATTAATTCCATGATTGATCTGGAGATCGATTGCAGATGCAATTTGCATATCATATTGTTGTCCTTGCATGATGCCAGCCAGCAGGGTAAGTCCAATGCTGTCTTGATTCACATTTCAATGGGATTGCTCATTACCATTTGTTGTTGAAGGAGAGGCTTTCCAGATGTACTGAGGTATGAGGCTGCAGGGTTGGTAGAGGGCAGGTATAATAAACTTTGCAGTCTCCTTGTCTTTCAACCAGGCTAGAAAGTATTTATTACTATGTTTTTATTGCTAAAATTTGTAAAATCACATACCCCTTGCTTTTGGACCACCATTATGAATAGTACCCAATGTTGCTTCAAAGCTGACATGAGCATCTGCTGATGCAATGCTAAACATTGTTGCAACAACCTCAGGATCAAGACCTTGTCCAAGAGCTTGAATATTCCACTTAAAGTGAGTTACACAGACACGAAAAAAATGGCAGAGATGGTCATATGGGTCAAGCTTTCACATGCAACAGTGGGGTTCATATTTGCAAGGCCACCAATTATCTCTGCAAAGTTCGACACAGAATCTGCTAAGTTCTACAAAATGTCAACAATATCAAGTAGATGCCAAAGAAAATAAATTTACCTAGTGCTTGTTCCTGATTGTTATAATTGTATATCTTATAACAGACTTTTGCACTTCGGACTTCATCATTTCTCTTTCAAAGATCACGTGACTTAGCACACATGATCATTGAAAGATGCTAGATGGGACTGAGAGTGAAGAACCCTGCTACAGGAAGTACTCAATCCAATCAAAAGCAAGAAATAAAGAAAAGGGTGCGATATGATCAAAACCTCAAAGAGAGGTAGAGAGGCAACGAAGAGAGGAACACCAGGGAAGGTCGTTTCCACTAATGTCTTTACAGAAAACCTGATATTCCGGACTTCCTCTGCTATGGAACGGACTGGAGAGGACTTGGAAATGCGAGAGGATGGATGGAATCCATTGGCTATGGCTTGAAGATCGAGGAACTATGGCGGTGGGTGACTAGATGATCGCACAGAGAGGCAGGAGAGTTGAAAAGTGGTATTTTAGGTTGTAGTTACAACCTTTTTATAGTCTGGGCATTTCCCAAGACTTGAAACACTAAGGATAAGTGAAAGCTAAGTACAAATGTCAAGGAAATCGTTGACAGAATGTATATAATCATAGCGGTTGCCATAGAAATCAAACGGAAATGATAAGTACAAGATCAAATAAAAAGGAACCTACCTGCAAACACTTTCTGGACACATGGAACCTTGACACGGAACTTTGATGACCATGGAAACATCGGAATAGGACGGAACTCAATATGGAAAGGAATGGAAGTGGAGATAGTTGCGGAGTGGTTGTTTGTGCTGCATGTAAATGCTGAATTTCAAGGAAAAGGAGTGATTTGTGACCTAGAGGATATGCATTCTCTACATCATGGGATAAATACATGTGACCAAAAGCTGACTAAGCATATGATGTCATGGTCTAGACTGACCTAGACTCTATGACATCATGCCTCATGTATTTAATCTCTGTTTGTCTTCTCTTCTTTCTGATTGCTGTCGCTTCTATTTAATCTTCATCAACCCTATACTTCTACTTGTATGTACTTATATAGTAGTTAGTCTCACGCACTGCTTGGTCCATGCACATTCCCTTGTAATATATAAGGCTTGTGGTTTGGGCTAGGATTCCCTAGCTTTAACCACTTGTCTATTTGCTTGTAACAGTTGAGGATTAAGGTCATAGCTCTTTCTCTTATACTTGCCAGTGCTTGATGTAAGTGCTGCAATTGAAGTGGAACTGCCTGTGGATTGTATTCAGAGTGGCTTAGTCCCTTTGTTGCTTTCTTAACACCAATGTCTGTCTGCAACAACAGACTCGATACCAACACCATGAATGTGAAGAAATCATACTGGAGCACCAGTATCTCATCTTGCAATATCACATATATGATGGAAAAGGATGACATGTGCACTTGCTGACTGTGATGTAATAAACACACGTGCTAAAACAACAGCTGCAATTATGGTTGAACATTGAGTACAAGAAATAATAATAAAACCTACATCACATGTAGGTGTTGTCCCAGCCTTCTATCTTGAATTCTTGCCATCCACAGACATGTTTAAACAATGTGTCAATCAAAATTCTTCTTGACTGAACCAGGAATGACGACATTTGTGCTGTCATGCAAATGACAAGCTGGAGTTTGTTTTTGCCAGGGATGTCATGCCATTCCACACAGTGTAAATATTGATGGTCAATAGGGAGGCATTTCTGTTCGCCTGCAAGTAGTTTTGTACCTGTAAGACTAGTAAGAATGAGAGGATATAAGATACTACTAGTAATATACCTTGGAATCCCATTTCATGAGGGAAGTTGAAAGACTGTAGAACATTAATTAGGTGGTGTAAATGGTCAAGAATACCAAGTGAGGGATATAGGTCATGTGGCAATGGATCACATTTGGAGTTGGTCCAGCCAAGGGCCTGCTGGAGGCCTTGAATAAACCCTGAGTCAAGGGAAAGCCATTGGGGTGTTGCATCAGCAAGTTTCCAGTTGAGTTGTAGTAAGAGTGACTCAAGGCAGTGAATAATTTGCAATGGTGTCTTGATTGGCAGTGGTGGGGGATAACTATGAGGATGGGAAGACACAACAAGGACTCTTAGGCAGTCATACAAGTCGTCTGGAACATATATATTATATGTCATCATGTATTTGTGAGCACTTTCAAGGAGAGTGTATTGACACAGCTTGTTGTTTGCATCATGGTGCCAGTTTGCTATAAAATAATTTAGATTGTTCAGTAAAAAGCTGGATGGCAGTACTTATGACAGCTATCCTTTTGTTCATTCGGCAATGCAGTGAATGTGCAGGGAGCGAGAGGGCCAATTTCAAACAATTTGGCATAGTTCTCGACTTGAAGATACCATATACTGTTGTCCTCAAGCAGTGCACATAAGTATGCAATGTTGAACTCCTGCAAATTGCACAGGAGTAAGTGGGTGGATCCAGGCGAACAGTTTGAACACCTTGAACATAACTTGTTAGCATGTGGGGATTGACAAAGGATGAACTCACTGTATATATGGCTGATTGTAGTTGTTGTGTTATGGTAGTGGTCTACTTTTTCTCTCCATTACCGTTGGGACTACTACATTCACCTAGCCTATTGCTAGTTCCTTTTGAATGGTACCAACCGTTCTAGCTTAGTCATCACTTCCTGCGCACGGACACCGTTTCTTTCATACTCCGGAAGCTTCTAGAGTATTCCTTCCACTTTTGTCTTTTACTCTTATGACCTGATTAGGGACATGGTCTGTGTGCAGACCTCAGTAGTATAAAGACCCAGTCTTTACTCCCATGTACACTATCTAGTTCTACGCAGTTCACTGCTAGCAATTAGTTTCCACTCCAGACTCTTAGTGTGCACACTAAGACATAGTCTGAGACCCAGCTCAGAAACGCTTCACGAGTCCTGCGGCTACTCCAGAGTGCTGCCTCACTATTCTAGTTGTTAGTGCCCAGTGTAACATGTTGTGCCTCAGCATGAGACAGCCATGACACTTGCGAATCTTGCGCTTATGGTAGTGGTTCATCTGTGATTCATCATTGGCATTCTTGGTGGCTGGGGTGTCATTTTCCTGTTGGATTGTGTCACTCAAGTTGGGGAAGTCAGCAACAGATGAGAATGCATAGCCCTTCTCAGTGAGGGCACAAAAGAAAGCAAGAGTCTTGTTGAAGACTTCACAGTGCACATCATCTGCTGGTGTGCGCACAGCAGCATGTAATGTAGTAGCCTCAAGTGAGAGAGCATGATGGCTTGTATATGAGTGCATCATGTCAAAATACAGCCAAAACGAATAGTATCTAAGTCCTCTACCTGTTAATGGGCATATTAGTCTGAAAAAAAATTGGGAGGGGGGAACAAGACTTGACATGCCAGATAATCCCCTTAGCAACCTGCAAGTAACATGATTGCGTCTACCATGTCCATTTCCCAGTGAATAGTGAAAGCTAGACCAGGGATGATAGAACAGATCAGGACCAACGTTAAAGATGTGTGCAACAGCAACACCCAGAGCATTGCCAGTCTCTGGGTACTCAACAATTGCATCACATGGATGCTCGACAATACAATGAACCACTGTTTCACAGGTGACCTTGTTCAGTCCTTGACTGATCTCAGTCTCAGTAAATAAACGGTACGGCGGGAGCACATAGCACAAAGCAAGGATGGCAGGGGCAGGTGAATTTACGAATTGAGATGGCAAGGGAGAGTATCTGAGCGGTGTGTCAGTGCATGACCGCAACAATGGCAATGGCAATGGATGGGAGATGGTATTGGATGGCCAGCATGCAGCAGTGGCCTGTGCATTGTGAGTCACTGTGCTTGGTGAGTGGAAATGGTGAGTTTCCATCCAATGGGGGATCAACTATGCACTCACCATCTTTATATGTGTCTTTGTCACCAAAAATTCAGTGAGGGGTCTGACCAGTCAGTAATCAGTGGACATCATTCAAACATGATGCACCAATCTTCCTTTTTTGGTGAGTCCAAGCACTGTGGCACAGCTAAGGAGGCATTACCATGCTTTCTCAATCCTTTTTCCTCACAGTATCACCCCTTCACTCAACCTTGATGCATGTCAATGTTCAACCCTGTCCCACTTTCAATGCTGCCCCCCTGAGCTCTGCTCCCATTCATTCAGTATGAGTCTATGACATCTCATGATCTCCAGCACTTGAAGCAGTTGATTATCAAAACATCACCACACTCATTTTTGGAAGGACACTGCAGAACAAAACAAAAAAACACCCATTTGGATAGTTTCTGGTATGGAGTCTCATTTCTGGTCCTGCTGCCAAGAATTTCTAATGAAATAAATATCTAGCAAACATTTTTTCCAGGGCCAGCGCTGTGGAGAGCCTCACTATACTGTGAAATAAAGTAAGTGTTTCTTATTTTCACCAGTAATCACAGGCACCTCACAGTATCACTGACACTCTGCAGGCTCTCAGCTGATGTTGCTGAAATTGATAACGGTGTCTTGACTCCAAGATTCTGCTGGATTGTGTATATAAGGCTTGGAGGAGGTATGTTCTCTGCACCTGAATCCCATCATTCTGACTGCTACTTCCATCATGCCTGCTGCTCGTCCATTGTCTCTGTTGCCTGCTCTTTCCATCATCCTCATCATCCCCGAGATTCTGCCAATCGAAGCTATATTCCATCCATGCATTATAGCACAATGCACATGCACTGACCTTGTCCACTATTCCCATGACCTTGGCCATGTCATCACGGTCGCATAGTAAGTCACTTTAACCCTTCAATGCATAACTCTGAGTATCTGTTATAATCATAACATTTATTTGTACACTTTCATTCTGGACTTAGTTGTTTTGCTTCAAACTTCACTTTCAAAGGTCACGTGACATAGCGCACGTGATCGTGAGAACTTACAGGTGATCTCCTGCTGACTAAGCATATGATGTCATGGCCTAGACCAGGCCTAGACTCTATGACATCATGACACATGTATTTAATCTCCGTTTACTTCTCTTCTTTTTGATCCCTGCGCCTCGTGTGGTTAATCACCGTTGCGCTTCTCTTCTTTAGTCTAGCCATGTATAGTAGTTCATCACACGCACAGCATGGTCTGTGCGCATCTCTGTACAATATATAAAGGCTCGTGGTTAGACTAGGATTCCCTAGTTTTAACCACTTGTCTATTCGCTGGCAACAGTTGAGGACTAAGCTAGAACTCCTAGTTCATACTTGCCAGGTATTTGTGTATACCTGCAACTGTAGTGGACCCTGTGTGACAAGGCATTCGTACTGGCATTCGACCGTGCATTGCTAGCATAACAGTATCATGGTATAGCCTGCTCGGTCCACTTGGTGCCCACTGAAAGATGCTTGATGGGACTGAGAGTGAAGAACCCTGCTACAGGAAGTACTCAATCCAATCAAAAGCAAGAAATAAAGAAAAGGGTGCGATATGATCGACCCCAAAGTGTTACAGTTTTACCCCTAAGCGTACCCCGCCACTCGTTTTCCCACGCTTACGCGTCCCCGCCGCCCCGCCGCGCCGCATGCCCGCCCTTATCGCCAGTGGACGTTATCCACTTCCCCGTTGCGCGGTCTCTGTGCTTGCACGAGATAGCCCTGTCTTTCGCCCCGTGGGCCGGACCACAGCTGAGCTGTCGCGTCCCTCTTTTTACCAATGACATTTCATCACGTGACTAGCACGTGATAGATTAGAGCGTCGTACCTTCGCGTCGAGACCCGTATCCAAGGGCTCCGCCGTTCGCGACCCTTCGCCCTGTGGGGCTCGCCTCATGGACATCGTCGCTTCGCTTCAGCTCTTCATTCGCTGACGATGTCGCCATCTTGCTCGGAGCTGCTCCCTCGTTACCGGCACTTTGCCGCTTTTCTTGGTGTGGGTTTTGTGTGGGTGGTTGTGTTGTTTGTGTTGGTGTGTTTTTGTTTGGTGGTAATCTAGCATTATACCCTCCTCTTGCCGATAAAGCCGATAAGAGCCTGCTCGATCTCGTCTGGTCGCCACCACACAAGATCTCGCCGACACTTGCTTTGCAAGACTACCGATAGCGTCGTTCACGCGAGTCGGCACTTTCCTTATTAGGCTCGAGCCCCTAGTCAAGTGCTCGCTGCTAGTTATTGTGCGCTATCAGCGTAACACAAAGAGAGGTAGAGAGGCAATGAAGAGAAGAACACCAGGGAAGGTTGTTTCCACTGATGTCTTTACAGAAAACCCAATATTCTGGACTTCCTCCGCTACGGAACAGACTGGAGAGGACTCGGAATTGCGAGAAGATGGACGGATTCTGTTGGCTAAGGCTTGAAGATCGAGGAACTATGGCAGTGGGTGACTAGACGATCGCACAGAGAGGCAGGGAGTCGAAAAGTGGTATTTTAGGTTGTAGTTACAACCTTTTTATAGTCTGGGCATTTCCCAAGACTTGAAACACTAAGGATAAGTGAAAGCTAAGTACAAACGTCAAGGAAATCGTTGACAGAATGTATATAATCATAGCGGTCGCCATAGAAATCAAACGGAAATGATAAGTACAAGATCAAATAAAAAGGAACCTACCTGCAAACACTTTCTGGACACACGGAACCTTGACACGGAACTTTGATGACCATGGAAACATCGGAATAGGGTGGAACTCGATATGGAAAGGAAAGGAAGTGGATGTTACAGTTTTACCCCTAAGCGTACCCTGCCACTCGTTTTCCCATGCTCACGCGTCCCTGCTGCCCCCGCCGTCTTGCGATGCCACCCATCACCTGCTCCCTAGTCACCTAGTGGATGTTATCCACTTCCCAGTCATTCTGCAAGTCTCAGTGCTGCTACACTGAGATAGCCCCTGTCTTGTCGCCCCATCGGGCTGGACTCACAGCTGAGCTGTCGCGTCCTTCATTCTTTGACCAATAACATTTGTTACATCACGTGACTAGCACATGATTAGATTACAACGCATCCTTACCTTCGTGTCAAGACCCATATCCAAGGGCTCCACCATTCGCATCCCCTTTGCCCTGTGGGCCACACCTCATGGACATTGTCACTTCGTCTTCTGCTCTTCCTATTCACTGACGATGTCGCCATCTTACTCGGAGCTTCGCCT
>JBBPSI010000178.1:0-52155 GCA_038093515.1 Butyriboletus loyo
AGATATGGTCCATCAAAGCCTGGAACGTTGCTGGGGAGTTACAAAGGCCGAAGAACATCACGGTGGGTTCGAACAGCCCTTGAGGGGTGATGAAGGCCGCCTTCCAGCGGTCGTTCGGCTTGATGAGGACATTGTTGTATCCCCAGCGGATGTCCATCTTTGTGAAGATTTTGGACCCTTTGAGACGGTCAACGAGGTCGGAGATGAGGGGGAGAGGATAGGCGTTTTTGACAGTATGTGAGTTCAGGTACCTGTAGTCCTGACAGGGGCGTAGCGAGCCATCCTTCTTTGATACGAAGAAGAAGGGGGCAGCCTGAGGAGACTTCGAGGGGGTGATCTTTCCCGACTTGAGATGTTCCTCGACGAAAGCTTTGCAGGCTTCCGACTCTTTCGGATTCAAGGGGTAGACCTTGGCGACTTTCGGGACAAAGTCTTTGTCGAGGTCAATGGCGTGATCGAAAGATCGGGATGGGGGAAGTTCCTCGGTATTCTTTTTGTCAAAAACGTCCGCGAAGGCAGCGAACGGGGTAGGGAGAACTGCTTTCTCCTTGACGACTTGGGCGGCGATTTCTGTCGCGATGGTTGCTTTTCGAATAGGGTAAGCTTCCCTTGCTGAAGCGTCTACTCGCTTCTTCCAGAGCTTGGCGATCTTGGAGTCTGGGTCCAAGTCAAGGTACCGTACCAGGTACCGTTGAGCGATTGCCCGAGGGGAGTCGTGTCGGGGCTTCTTGATTTGATCTGGGAGATCGATATGGCCGGTGGCCCAATCTATTACCGGGTTGGCTTCTCGTAGCCACGGTAATCCCAGGATCATGTTTTCTTTTCCTATGTTGAGGACTAGGAAGCTCCGTTCCTCCTCGGTTTCTCCAATCCTGATGGAGATGTTGACTTTATACCTGATGACTCCTCCTTGGTTGTTTGACCCGTCCACGTTCTGGGCACTAAGTGGTTTGGGTAGCCGTTCCATCGGCAGTTTCTTTCGCTTCACTAGATCGCGATCTATGAAGCATCCGCTTGCGCCACTGTCCACCAGGGCGAATGTGTCGACGATTTGTCCCCCTTCATGCGCGAATAACGATACTGGAACTCGGATCGATTGCGCATTGGGATTTGATAAAACTACAGGGGCGATTACATGAGGAGGCGAAGACGTCGAAACTTCCCTCCTTTCTAAAAATCCTTTGGCCATTCTTCGGCCACCTTGGTTGCTGCGACGGGCAGCTTTTCTTCATCTTCGTTGAAGCATGCCTTGAGGACGTTCAAGACATCTTCTTGTTGGGTGCCTCGACCTTTTAACTCGGACAGATAGTCGACGAGTGGGGAGGGCTTGGGCTCTTGTGGCGTGACGACGGCGGCGCGTGTGCGCTGAGGGTTGCGAGGGGGGCGAGAGGGCGGTCCTCGGGGGTTCTGCCCATTGCGAGGGGAGCGAGGATGGTTGGTTGAGCGACATCCGACTTGGTGGCATATGAAACATTTGTTCTGCTTCATGTACTCCGCACGTTGTACTGGAGTAAGTCGGACGGCGTCTACGTCCATAGCATTGGGGTCCCTTCTGTTGGACGAGGGTTTGGAAGAGGAGGAGAACGTGGGGATGTATCGTTTTCCGGCGCGGAGGTCGTCGATGCGTTTGTGCTGTGCGTGGAATGCGGATGTTTTCTCAGCCCATCCGGCAAGCGTGGTAGGTGGCTTCTCGCACGAGAGGACGGACTCGGCGAGGCGGGGGTCGAGACCGCGGATGAACCACTCGATGAGCGCCTTCTCATCTATGATTCCGGACTTGGCGGCGAGGAGTTGGAACTCCGTGACGTAAGTGTCGTAGCCGTCTTTCTTGTTGGCCCTGTTCTGGTTTAGGTTCCCTAGGTCGATGCGAGCACTTTCTCCTACGTCGAAGGGATGGAAGACTCTGTGAAAGTCTTCGCAGACGGTGGTGAACTCCCTTTGTTGTGCTGTAGGGTGTCCATCTAGGAGAAGGCTCATCCAGCCTTCGGAGAACGTCTTGCCCTTTCCTTCGCTCATTTTCATGAGGAGGGCGTTGATTTTTGACTCATCGTCAGGGAATGCCGTCTGGTTGGCGGCGAAATAGGTGCGCATGGCGAGGAGCCATCGCGAGGCGTCCTCGTTGAGGCCAGAGAAGTCCTTGGGGACGATATTCTTTTTGTCCGACATATCGTTGTTGTCTTCTTCGTCGTCAGAGGGATCTGCGGGTGGATAATACGGTGGGGAGGGGGAGCGGGAGTTGTGTGGGGAAACGTGGGGGGTTCTGTCGAGCCAATCGCTTTGATAACCGTCGTCGCTGGGTGCTGATTCGTCTTCCTGCCCTAGACCCTGGTCCTCGGGTTGGTAAGAGGGTTCGGGGTCAAGCTGGGGCAGAGGGGAAAACTGGGGTTCAGGGTTTGGCGGGGCGGGAGAGTGTGGCGGCGATGGATTGTCGACGACGATGGGTTCCGGTTCAGGAGAAGGAACACGGAAAGAACGGCCGACGCGTCTGGGACGTTGGATGGAAATGGTGGGCGAGGGGAGGGCGGCTTTACTGCTGAAGAGCAGAAGCGAGGTGAAGATCTAGTTCTTTTGTTACGCTGGGCGCTAACAATTGAACAGCGAGGAGGCACTCTGGAGTGGCCTCGAGACTCGGGAGACGATTCTGGGTGAGTCTCAGACTATGTCTTAGTGCGCACACTAAGAGTCTGGAATGATACTAATTGCTAGCAGGAAGCTGCGTAGAACTAGATACCGTTACAGGGTGTAAAGACAGTGGCTTTATACTACTGAGGTCTGCGCACAGACCATGCTCCCTAATCGGGTCGCGAGAGCAAAAGTACAAACGAGGAAAAGATACTCTAGAACGTTCTGGAGTATGAAAGAAAGTGCGTCCGTGCGCGGGAAGTGATGACTAAGCTACGAACGGTTGTTACCGTTCAACTGGAACTAGCAAGAGGCTAGGCGAATGTAAGAGTCCTAACGGTAGTGGAGAGAAAAAGTAGAGTACTACCGTAACATACTGCACCAGTGGCCATGAGGGAGGCATCTGTCATGACAGTGAATGGTTTGGTGACATCAAGCATGGAAAGAATGGGTTGTGAAGGAAGGACTGTTTGATCTCTTGGAAGGCTTGTTCACAAGCCAGTGTCCACACCCAGGGTGTGACCTTCTTTGTGAGATCATGGTGAGGTTTTGCAATGGATGAGAAACCTTGTATGAACCATTGATAAAAGTTGCAGAATCCAATGAAGGATCTGACCACCTTTACTGAGGTAGGTGGGTTCCATTCATGAATCACTTTCAATTTGGTCAGGTCCATCTTGACCTGTCCTTCTTGGACCATCATTCCAAGGTATTCAACTTCCTCCACATCAAATGAGCATTTCTCCAGCTTGAGGAATAGTTTGTGCTTTCTAAGCCACTCCAGGACCTGGATCATCTGCTCTTCATGTTATTTTGTTGTTGCTGAGTGGATCAGCAGATTGTCCATGTAGATTATGAGCCATCCTTCAGCCATGAGATCGCCAAAGATATGATCCATTAGAGCCTGGAAGATGGTGGGGGAGTTGCAAAGGTCAAAGAACATGATAGTGGGCTTGAATAACCTTTGGGGAGTGATGAACACTGTCTTCCATCAGTTGTTCAGTTTAATAAGAACATTGTTGTATTCCCACCAAATATCCATCTTAGTGAAAACTTTTGATCCTTTGAGACAATCTATCAGATCAGAGATTAATGAAAGGGGATAGGCATTCTTCACCGTGTGGGAGCTTAGGTATTGGTAGTCCTGGAAGGGTCACAGGGAACCATCCTTCTTAGAGACAAAGAAGAACAGGGCCCCCTGAGAGGATTTTGAGGGGATAATTTTAATTTTGCTGGTCTTGAGGTGTTCTTTAACAAAGGCTTTGCATGCTTCCAATTCCTTCAGGTTCGCTTCACGACGGACATCTGACGATCAAGCGCTTCCTCCAACTTGGATCAGGTGTGGATCATCCCCGATGTGCGGACGCGTTTGCATGTCGTACGACGGTTGGAGACGAGATAAGGGCCCGGTGGGCCTGGATAGCAGCGATGCAGTTTGTTAGCTCCGGGTCTCATCGGAACGCTTTCCATTCCAACTTTATTAGTCAAGGTCAGCCGCCTGATGACGCACTCGCTGCATGACCCCAAGTCGTCATCATCGTCAGCCTGTGGGCTGACGTCTAGTCCGAACATCAATCTCTGGCATATATAAGGCCTGCCCAACGTAACCTTGTCCCCAGCTCCTCATCTTGTTCCGTCCCGCCGCTCCTTTCTCTGTGCTCCTTTCTTTGTGCTCTTACTGCTATCTTCTTGCTCTACCAATGGCTACATCACACCACAACGCTATCTCACTGAGCACTTCCGCGTTCGCGTGTGCCACGTGCCAGTGCATTTCTCTGTTGGAGACGTCATCGCCCAGCGATGTGGTCCAAGTCGTGGTTGCTTCCTTCCCAGCAGGCGCTGATTCCACGACCTTGATCGACACGCACGATACTTTATCCTCTCTCAGTTCCGCCGCCGCCAGTTCCGACGATGACTGGAACGATGTGACAAGCTTCGCATGATGCAACTGAATGTCCAATTGATTCGGTTGTACACGCCGGTCATTCACGGTTATCGCCATTGCGTCAGATGTCGTTTCACTCAAGGATTACATCACTGCAGTCGAAGGCACACGAGCGCCCACGTTGGTCCATGGTCAGGACACCGATGCGCTCACACGAAGGCCAAAGACTTGTGCGGTGGATAAGCCAGGGCGGAGGATGCTGTGCACCGCAGCCGAAGGAGATGGATTGGGTGAGCTACGTGTCGCCGCCGCTATCCTCTCCTCGACTCCGCTCGGTAAGTCCCTGCGCTTGGCTCTCCGGCTTGTCCCGCCTCGCTGCCCCTAGCCCCTGGTCCTGCACAGCCACAGCGGACGAGTAGGATGTCAGGAAGATCGCGTTGCCGGCCTAGAGCTTCGCAGCGCGCAGAGACGGGATCGTACAAGAGCATAATTCAGGAACTCACCGCCGAGATCGACAACATGAGGGTTGATGACGACAAGGAGAACCGTGACGACGCCCTCGAGAATCTTTTCCGGTCCTTCAAGAACTTCCAGCGGTCGGTGGAACACCGGGCGGCGAGGATCCACTGCAGTCAAGGCCGACGCCGCCCGCGAGATCATTCTCCTCCAGTCGGACTAACGGACGTCCAGGCAGAGCTTGCCGCGGTCAAGACGGTAACTGTGCCTGTCGACGCCTCATCCGCCATCCATATTGCGAAGGAAGCCCGGGAAGCGCGGATTCTCGCAGGCGTCGCTCAGAAGATAGACGTTGCAGAGATGGCAGAAGGTAGTGTTTTTCTTCGCCGTCGTTCGTTGAAGACGTGGTCGTCGCTAACGTAAAGTCTGTGTTCGAAAATAGAAAAAATTGTGTCCTCTGCCTACCGTCGTCCCATGAAGCTCAGCTTGTGCTAAATCCTTTTCATGATATGCCCGCAGCTTCGACTTCGTCCGGTGGTTCATCGATCACACTTCCGAACTAGGGTACGTGCCGTAGTTGTCTCGATTATTGCCTTGTCCAGTCTGACGCTCCACACAGCGAAGAAACCAAGGTCAAGAACCTCGAGATTACCAACAAGCAAGCCTCTCACCACTGCCCACATCGACGTTGGTCAGCCCCGGCGCTGATAAGATGCCCTGCGATATCCATGATACCCAAAGCCATGATACCCATGGAACGCCTGATACCCGCGAAGGGCAATGATAACGAGAACGAGCTATGTGGTAGCTCGAAGAAGACGCTCCAAGATACCCAAATCTTCCAGCCTGGTGCTGGACGTCCCCGGACGTCAGCGACAAGCCCCCTACGGCGAGTCCAAAGAAGGCCTAGCCTGGTTCCGGACACTTGCAAGGATCTCCGTACTGCCGAAAGCCACGTAGGTCGATGCTACTGGCACTGCGGAAATCACAACTGCCTAGTCTATGCTAGTCAGCCCGGCGCTGACAAGATACCCGCGATATCCATGATACCCAATATCACGATACCCATGGAACGCCTTATACCCGTGAAGGGCAATGGTGACGAGAACGAGCTATGTGGTAACTCGAAGAAGACGTCCTAACATGGTGCTAGATGTCCTCGGACGTCAGCGACAAGCCCCCTACGGCGAGTTCAAGAAGGTCCAGCCTGGTGCCGGACCATCTCTGAACTGTCGAAGCCTCGCAGGTGGAAGGTACAGGCACTGCGGAAATCACATTCTCCCCAGTCTTGGTGAGCATGGTGCCCCTATCGGTGATCATGCTGTCGTGACTGATACTTGGCCGTTTCGTATTGTTTGATCGAAGTCAAGATGCTGATCGTCTACCTTGGGGGGTTCTGAGACCCAGACGGAACAGCCGAAGACTGCGAGTTTGCTCCCATCGTCACGTCCCGACATCCTTTCGAATGTGCATGTGAGCGATGCAGTGCCAAACACGTGTATCGACGCTAGGAGGAGGACTCGAAGGACCTTCTCGCTGTGTCTCCCGCATCGTCTTCCCCGGCGGCATCCAGTGCTGTATTGCGGGGAATGCAGGTGTACAGTGATCATTGCAACTATGCCTATCATTCTGCCTATGCCTACCATTGGGCCTGGTGCCTCTGGACAATTTCGTTATCATAGCATAATGTATTCCTGCATGGTACTGTCAGGATGGTGATAGACATTGATGGTCTATGATGACATTACTAGTAGAATGGGTAAATCATCATCACGGGGGAATCAGGCCCAGGCCCTGGCAGACCGGAGCGACCCAAACACCGCTCTCGGCGGCAGAATCCAATTCTCCGCCGTCGTATCCTGGCACTTCCCCAGCTGTCGTAAGTTCATTCATTCGCGGGAGAGGACGGCATAAGTAGGACAATGTTTGAACCGGTACCTCGCTCGTCCCGATCTCAGGCCAATCCGACTTTTGCCTTCGTTCTTTCGCCGCGAAGCAACCTCGTATGTCTGAACAGGCTCGCAATGCCCCCGCGTTTCCAATATATATAAAAAAGAAAAATCGAGTGTGCCGCTCTCCGTGGCGCTTTCAATGATCGTGTTTTGTTCGGTCTTGGTGTCGCTTCAGGAATATTTATATTTTGAACGTAGCGGGCTTTCTTTCGCCTGGAGTGCTACGAGGCCTTATCGCAGCGCGCGCTTTTTCGAGACCTCGCAGTGGCTGCGCTGGTTCTAAAATGTAAATGCCAAATGGTACTATGGTGTCGGGGCCGGGACCGGGGACCGGTCTCGTATCAAGCCCCCCTCCCCCCTCCCCCCCTGAACCCACACACGACTCTTTGAACGATCAAATGATGAGACACATCGACACCGACATCGACACCGACACCGACACCGCATCGCTGTGCAATGTGCATGACAATCGATAATCTGGTCCCGCGGTCACCGGCACATCGGGCAAAAGTCTGAATGACTCAGCATCCGAATCAGCATCCGCATCCGCATCAGCATCCGAATCAGCCTATCAGCATCAGCGAGTGCCTCCGAGGAGTTGGCAGGACTGCCAGCGTCGCTGCGACTTGGGGGGCTGGTGCACCCAAGACGACCGACGGGGGGAAGGGGGCACGCTGTGGAGCCCCTCACTGCTAGCACCGGGAGACTAGATCGTTCGTCCTACGTAGGGTATATTAACATCAGTACCCCCACAAGGAACAACAATGAATTCCAAAAAGTGGGGGAGTCGGACCGAGGGGACCTGATAACGACCCACGTAGTACAAGTCAGCATCAATCATCATTATCATGACCGCCCTCTATTTGAGCTCAAGGGGGTCAATGCAACGGGCTCTAGCCTGAGACCGGCACCGGTCACCGTTGAGGTACCCGGAAATTCAAAACAGATCATTTCTCACGCGCACGGGTCAGGGCCCCTGGCAGGGCTGACCAAGGGGAACGACTTTTGCTCGTTATATATACATATATGTTGCAAGTAACTTGTAAGCAAAGTTCGGAACAGTGAGTTCGAACGTTCGAGGGGCGACACGTGTACGTCTGGTAAGTATCGGCTACGAAAACAGTCCTTGGTCCGAAAAACCCTATACCGACGGACGAGTCACAACAGGAGTCCAGATGAAGTAAGGGTAACGAGACGACGAAAGGGAAAGTGTACGATTGTGATTGGCCGAACGCAAGCGAGGTGGGATAAACGTCGGACAAAAAAAGAACATGAGGAGATGGCCTACGATACGATACGATACGATACGATATGATGCACATGTAACTACGAAGCTGCGTTCGATCGTCTGAACGATGAAAAAAAAATTAAGTGTTGCAAAGATGAATGATATGGGTAAAAAAGAGTTAGATTACAATCGTGACGTTCGTTCACCATCATCAACCCGACTATTTTTACTTTCCTTCTTTTTTTGGTTTAGACTCGGGTGCCCCTTCGGAAGACCGGCGGAAAGAGGGCTTTTTAGTTTTGGGAACGGGGGAAACACACGCGCACCGAGCACGAAGCATTCGACTGTGTCACGGTGTCCCTCGGTAACGCAGCTAAAGTCCATTTTCCGCGATGTAACGCATGATCATCAACGAAGCGAATATATCTATGTACGCATCCGTTTCAGACGCGTCGGACGGTAGGCAGACATGACGAGCTTACCAATGTACAAGTGCGAAAACGCTTCGTAGACGGTCAAGGTGTTGCCCGAGACGCCATACGCGGGGACGTTGGGAGGTCGGAGATCATAGTGCGCGATGACGTAGTTTTCCTCCGAGAGACACTGAGAAAGAGGGAGAAGGGAGGGTTGTGGACGTTAATCATCGCTCGCTGTGCTAGGGAGGACGAGTAACGCACCGACCACTCATGGTCATCGATCGTTTTGTGTTGCCACTTGTACTCCCGTCCGTCGGATGCTCTGAATTTCCTCGAAAGGGAGCTGCATGGAGAAGATGGTCATGCGTGAGCGACGAACAGGTAGATGGAGATGTATATAGGCACTCACCCCCCAAACAGAGCCGTTTTGCGAAGATAGTTGTTCATGGGAATAGACACATTCGCGGAGGGTGGTTTGAGAAAGTGAATGGTGCCGAGCCCGAGGGAGGGGCCTCCGAACTCGAGGATGACGGACGGGTGTCGTTCAAGATGGCGCATGTCGGCGTGACGTGTCGATCGACGGCCCATGACATATATCGCGAGGGTAGCGTTATTGTTAGCTTGCGGGTATGGCGTAACCCGAATGAATATGCGGTCATAGATATCATCATAGTCGGAGCCCTTGAGCTGTCCGGTACGGTCCTCAAAGGTAAAGGGCATTTGTGTGTGTCTCATCATGTCGAAGGGGGGGCTGGGGGGGACTGGACAGTGGAGGAGAACGAGATGGGGCCGGAGTGAATGTTGGCACTGTGATGGTACCACATTATATATGCTGTGCCCGCAGGACCCACGTAGGGACCAGGAAGAACCCCTCCACATCCGGTCGGAAAGGCGCAAGGTGACCGTCCATTTTCGTCATTGTGAAAAGAAGCGAGCAAGTACGAGCAGCTCGCCATATCCGGTCTCGCGGAGTTGCAACCGTTCCAACATAGAACTGGATAAATCAAGTATAGGGGCACGGGGTGATCAAGGGCCAAGTGAAAGGCGTGGACCGCAGCCAATCTGTCAAATTATACGTGGACCTGATGCGCAACGTACCAAACTAGGCTGGGCTGTGCGGACAGAAAGTCAGCGCTTTATTATAGGGACAATCGCTGCCAACGAGTGTGGAAAAGCTGGACGCCACGACCAACCCTTACGTGACCGATGGACAAACCGAGCATGTTGGATGAATGATGGAACCCCCTTTAGGATAGTCAACCCTGCCCGGGTGGCGTAGAACGTGCGTTCAATGGGTGGCCAGTGGATTCCACTCGTTCCTCCGCAGTAGTGCGGCGGCCATCCCAGATCACCCCACATCCAACTGAATGCGAGTTCGAGGGTTTCGGGCGGCGCCGGCGCCACGGTCCGGACATGACTCCCATCACCGGACAAACTGACTCCCTCAGGGATCAAACGAGGCGGATATCATCAAACGTTTTCCATGATATCACTCGCTGCAAAATTCACGTGTGTGGAGCACCAGTCTGCCCGACCATATCCATATTTTGGTTAGAGCGATTCATCGGTGTTAGTGGTGCATTGCAGGGCGGTGTCCACGAGGTCTGCTGCAACGGCAACGGATCTAAGATATGAAAGTCAATCTTTGACTCCAACAACTAAGCGAACATGTCGTGTTGATGAGTCGTCGGCCGAGACCACAGATATCACATCAAGGGTTATCGATACGTGGTCGATGACGCGGCATCGACGCTGAATACAAACAATCACGCACCATACAAACACCCACTACGAAATCCGACCACCATCATATCCGCCATCTGCGCCAATGTGACTCGCGGATGTTTTGGCATCCAAGAAAAGCTCATTCATCTCTCCGATATCCTCCACCGCTATTTCATTTCGGCCGGCCAGCCCAGCCAGAATGGAAGCAGGCGCCAGTAATTGAAGGGCGTAACTGGTCGATTCATAAGCATCACAAACCCATAACGTTATTTAAATCGAGATAACACACCGCATCGATCCGCGTTCCCCTTCCTCCGCCAGTCGTTCCAAGACGCCTGGTCCAAGCTTCAGCCCCTCTACGCTCGCACGAAGTTGGACCACTTTGGCGATTTGCTCGCGATGGTACCCATCCGTCTTCACGATGAGGCACCTGTCCAAAACGTAAGAGGCGTCTTTACCTGACAAGTGGCCCCTCACCGGTCGAGCAGATCAACTGGTATCCCGTGTGGAGAGACGACGTCGGTCGTCCCACGTACGAGCGCATTACCCCTATTGGTCGCAATGATAACGGTCGGAGCCATCGGTGATTCAAGCAGAGAGTTTAGATACGTGAAACACTCGACATCGAGCATATGAACCTGCATGGACCCACATCAGCCCACAGTATCACATGGTGCGGCCATCTAGCCGCACCTCGTCAATAAACACCACTCCAGGGATGACTTCTGCGACACCCTGGTCCACGTAACCCTTGACGACTTTGTTCACCTCCCTGCGGAGTTTGTCGGTCACTTCTGTCCGACCACTCTTCATGAGGCTTCCCATTACGCTCATAATATCTTGACCACCCTGAGGCCGAGCATTCGCAGCATCGAGATCACCTAGAGTGACGTCTTGCACGAGTTCTTTCCGCTTGTGCACGTCCCCTTTTGGTAGTGGTACGTAGGTCTCGGATTCAAGATCGTAGGACGATGCGTACGCGTCTGACCTGCCCACTCGCTATGCAATAGTCGACGGTCGGAACGCGCAACAGATATGCAAAGACTTTACCTTGACAGCACCTGTGTTAGCTTCCACATAGATGACATCACCAACAACAATTTTTTCCTTGAGAATGGCTTCGTATATGGTGGGGTCCAGCCGAAGTTGCTTTGTACCTTTGACGGTTTTGAGACCGACGACGACGTGCGATACCGTTTTGCCATATCCACTCAGTGGGTTTTCAGATTCGGTGGGCGTCAACTCTGTAACCTCGCCTTCGTACACCTCTTTGGTTTCTTTTATCCGGAGGCCTGAAAATAAGGTTGAATAATGTGATCATGGTGAACGAGTTGAGCGTTCGCAAGTGAGCACAGGCCCACATCATCGACACGAACACGAACGTGAACATGAACACGGGGGACGCACCGATAGCTCTCCGAAACGCCTCCGCAAGGACCTCCGTCTTCTTCACCTCCGTACTATACACCTCCGACCCCACCATCGGGCAAAACGGCACCTTGACTCCAAGTTCATGCGACACTGCCAACGCGAGCGCCGTCTTACCCGTCCCCGGCGCACCAACGAGCAAGAGCGCGCGTCCAGAGAATTTGCGTGATTTGATCAGATCGACGACGACACCGCATGCCTATGGGGCGCGCAAATACCACGATACCACAGTAACACAATGCGAGATCACGCGCGTCGGCGTCACACATGCACCCAATGCCAATGAAACGAAAACATACCTCGCGTGCGTTGGTTTGACCGACGAATCCAGCGCCTTCAGACGCGGCGATACCTTCTGCGTTGAGACCAAGCCCTTTGATGTGAGAATGGGTTGCGATGCGGGATGAACGTGCGGAGGATGCAGCTGATGGTGGGGGGAGGGCATTGTGTGCGACGGGCGTCGACACGGACGAGGTCGTCGTCGTTTTCATGTTTGATGAACGCGCTCAGGGCAAAACGCTCTTAGTAGGATACCTTTTATTACGTCAGCATCCGCTAGTTTACAAAACTGAGCGGATACGCAAACCATTTTGTTACCGTGACGCAAGTTTCAGATATCCGTGATAGTACTAGGTTCTTGTACATTCCATTGTGTGCAAACAACGCCTTTCAATCTTTCAGAAAAACACGCACCCCACCTTCCATCTCGTATCATACACTCCGCCTTTGCCTCTCTCCCTCCTATAGGCTTCATGTCTTCTTTCTTTCAAGAAAAAACCGAACGAAGCTTTGATCAAGCTCAGGAGAAAAAGACAGACGAAATCCAAAACAGGACACATACGACGATCGTCCCCGCATCGCACATCACCACGGTCTTTCCCATTGCGTTTGGCCCGCCCCAGCTTGCCTCGCCAATCCCTCGAACTCCAAATTACGCGTATTGGACTGATCCAAGTGGTGATTCATCCCTCCAATGACCGCATCACACTCGGGGCATCGCGCCTCTTGCATCGCGCCTCCGCACTGCATCCAGATCAGCACATTCATTAACACACCAGAAACTCCTCGTCCAATCCCATTTACGCACCTCGGTAATCACAAACATGTGACCATTCGGACAATTGTAGTAATGTCCCGCATGTGCTGGTCGATAGTCCGCGTCAGTTCACGTTTGAAGACAAAACGACCATGCTTACAGAAATCCAACGCCTTGACGATGGCGATGCGCTCCTCAAGCGAGACAGGCTGATAGAACGTGTCCATCCGAATCGAGCGTTCGATGCTCGCCCACTCCTCCACAATGTCGCGTGCGACACTCGAGAAATTTGTCTCCAACCAGTCCATCTCTTCATCGCTCGTCTTCTTCTCCACGTGCTGTTGCATCGTTGTCCTCACTAACTCCTCCGCCCCCTCGCGGAGACCCAACGCACGGTCTGCCAGCGCGACTTTATGAACCTGTTCTTTAAACTTGTCTGTCATCTTGCACATCATCATATCAAACCGGAATTCCTCCAATGAAATCCGCATTTGATACAGAGCTGTCTTCGAGATCTGACGATGGGATTCGGAGTCCTTTGCGACGACGAAGGCAACGTCAGCATCTCGCAAACAGCTCTCGAACAGAAATCCGATGTAAGTAGCCCAGCTCAGCTGTTGGTTGGTCTGGATACCATCATTGGTGCGTTCGCTTATGGCGTTGATCCATGTTGTCGTCAAGGTGGTCATGATGAGTCGTATGTGGATCGTCAACCAAATCGCCTCCACCAGGAACCTCCGGTCCGCGAGAGGTCGCGGTTGTCCAATCTTGAGTTTCGCAACACGCATCGCATGGATCATGGGTTCTCGGGGCGACGTGCTAGGATCATTGAGAAACGCGCCGATCTCGCTCTCATGCAAACACGAAAGTGCCGCTTCCCACGCCTCCGTATGCGCAGAGCGCGTCTCGGTGACCTGTACGGCTTGTTTGTATGCAACGTGGAGCTCGTGCATCACCTTGCGCCAAACGTCCACCACGGAACGGTTGACGGCATGAAGAACCGTATTTGCGGGAAGGATATCCCGATCCGAAACGGGCACCTCCTTTTTTGCATTCAGTACCCTACTTCGAGCTTTGGCCTGCGCTCGCTTGTCCCCACCGGTATTATCCTTGAACTTGAGGTCGATGGTCGTTGCGGCCTTGAGCAATTGATCCTTCTTTAAACTAACGGACACAGACTCGAGGGACGTCTGAATGGTCCCGAGAGACAACGACATTTGAGCGGCAACGTTGCGCTCCAGAATGTCCAGGTTGGCTCGCTTAAAAATTCGACCGTAGCGGGACGCCGTGATTTCCGACCGACAGGTGGGGCATGTGGGTGGTCGCCTGAATCCGATCGGGGACAATAATCCCTGCCATTTCCCGTCCGGTCGACAGCTATAGAAATCTGTTATACCACAGTGTCCATCCAGCGTTTCGACGGTAAATGTGTGATGACATGACGGGATCGTGATCAACAACTCGTCCAAGGATTCCAAGTCGGGATCGATTTCTGCCAAAGTGCGTTGCATGACAAAGTCTGCCACTTGGGTCTTTTGTTCTTCGGAAGCACATTGGGGACAAACTTGAATCTTACAGTCCTCCCCGCAAACTGCTAGGAATGAGTTCCAAGAATGAATGACAAGGCTGAGCGTCCTACCCGAGGGGCATCGATGACCACATGGAAGAACCTTGTCACAGCGTTTATCACATGGCAGCCGGGCACAGACCTGCAGATCAACGGATGAGATTAGATGATAGTTTGGGATCACTGTCACTCACAGATCCACAAGGAACTGGGCATTTATAGTGAGGACATGCCCTGCAAGTTATTTGTCAGAAACACAGCACGAAGCATGATGGGTCAAAACAAAAGCGCTTACCACGTGCATGGTTGTTTACACGGCGCACACGGATCCGAGCACGGGCGTTTGCATTGCGCGTGGCGGCAGACCTGCCTACATTTAGAATTGCAACGAGTCGTATGTTTGTGTGCCTCGGAGCACGGCTCTTGACAAGAATGCTCGCAGTACAGACGCTTCTGGCATGCGTGAACGGCATGTTTGATCCTCTTGATGGGGAGCCCATTGTCTGGCGCATCATTGACACTTTGACAGTTATCGCACGTCGCATTACAGTTCTTGCCGCAACACGACATCAATTCTCCACACCGGGCGGGACATCGATAGTCATCCGGTTCTTGAGAACACAGCATCATGACACGGTGTTCACAGTCTAACAACTGTTTCTCCACCTCCTCGTCACAATTAACACCATCGAGCCTGTCCAGCTGGTAGCTAAAGTTGTACCATTAGCCAAAGTGAAACAGAAAGAGGTGTTGGTTGAGCGTACCATGAAACTGGACTCTTGACGTGTCCACACGGCAGTTGAACATTCGGAACTGGAAATAGACAGTTGCCACACGGCGTATGACATTCCTTTCTGCATGGGTGGTCACGATGACAGAGCCTTCGACAAGGTTCGGTGCAGATCACGGCAACATGGTTGGGATCGTCACAATGGCACTGCCATTCCGAGACCGACTACATAAGCCTGGAACCGACGGAGGGAACATCAGAATCCATACCTTGAATGGACAGAGATGACCACATTTCAACAGCGTGTCACACTGTTCCATACACCCACCTGCGAGGATCGTGAACCATAGTACCATGAACGGGAAGCTCCAATTAAACATACCATCTGGCGCGATCCGGGAAAGCTGGCCTGGGCGCGAGACGTACTCCACCCTTTCGGGGTGTCGATGACAAGCTATAGGCAAGCCTGGACCCAACGCATCCTGTACATCAAGTTCTTCGATAACCGAGTGCCACATCTTGCTTCTAGACGACAAGTCCTCGGCGTTTCCGAAGATATAAAGACCTTCACGAGCTCTGGACAGGGCAACTGCACAAAAGTGAGGAAGTGAGTAAGCACTCAGGGGTATGAAATAGCTACCATTCGTGCGGTTCTCGGACTAGAAAGCGAAATGAATGTCCAGGTCAGCTGACATGTTCACCAAGTGTATATCACCACGTACCTTGAGGAATCCAATGTTTACCCTAGTATGCTGGGAAATAGTTTGCATCTCTAGCTCGTCTTCAGCGCCGCCAGAGTTTCGAACGAGTGAAAGGATGACAATCTTTAACATTGTTAGCTGAACAAACGTCACATTCATACGCACTCGACAATTGCATACCTTTCCCTCTTCTCCTTGATAGTTATCCACTGTCCGTAACCTGACCTATAAAGTTGGGATAGTTATAACGAGCAGCATCACTTCGGATAAAAACAACATACGCGGCTCGTCACTTTGACATGCTGGATGGACCCAGCCAGAGTGTCACTGGCGTCATCCTGGTCACCTTCGCGATCATCGAGGGCAGCTTGATCCCGTTCGTCGATCACAACCGCGACCTCGCCACCCAACACATCTCTGAGGCGGGCGAGTTGGCCCAAATATGCACACAGGACGACGATGTCGCCCTCCGCAGAGTAGCAACCCTGTCTAGGAAAGAGTAAGCGCAAGGAACCTCAAGATAACCATAAAGTGGCTGCCTACCGGAGGAGGTAGAGCACCAGGTCTCGAATCATTTCGACCTTGAATTCAAAATGTGAGTCTCGTTCGTGGCTCAAGAAACGAACTGTATCCTCACCTCGTACGCGTTGTATTTACTCGCCGTATCGTCCAGCCCGCCGTTCTCCTTGTGGTTGTGGGTGACAAAGAACGCATTCTTCAGCATACCACGGACGTCAGGATAATCTTTGACCAAGTCGTGGTCCTGCAGTCCCTTGTAGAGCGTATTCCTGTCCATGTTTTAGCACATCAATTGACTCTGACGAATGTCGATAGAGGCACCTAATCAGGCTGGATATGGTCGGGCGCATTCGGCGCTGAACATCGATTCGAGACATAGGCAGACCAGATGTCGCCAGGCGTTCCATGAGCGACATGTCGAATCGATACAGCCTTCTCCCACGAGGGTGCTCCATCGATAGCGCTAGAGGACAAAGTCAAGCTACGTAGGTGCACGTCGCGGCGTAACATACCGAAATTGTTCAACGTCGGACGCAGTTGGAGAGGGTCGCCAATGAGAATCAAATGCTCCACCGATGGTACAAGGCTTCCTAACACGTGGGCCTCGAGTACCTGCCCGGCCTCCTCAACCATCAGTACCTTGGGAGAGAGCGACTGCGGAGAATAAACGTCATAAACAAGGTAGAATCGCATGTGGACGGACCTTGAGGAGTGTTCCGAGTTTCGCTGCACCTATTGAGAAGAGAGCATCAGAACTGCATCGTATATACCGATCCGCAAGTACCTGTTGTAGTACATCCAATAATCTTAACGTTCTTCAACAAATCACGTCGGACCTGTACAATTTCAGAGACAGCATGTCGCCAAATCTCGTCTAACCCACCTCTTCTTTAATTTCGTTATATTCTTGTACTTTTGCTGCGTGCTCCTTCCCGAGTCGATCGAACTCATCCTGTTGGTTCTTCTGCATTTCCATCCGTGCCTGTTCAATCCAGAACGTGTGGAGTATTTGCCGTTCCTGCCGACTCATGCTCCAGACCTTGCCGTCTTCTAGAAGCGCATCCAATGTACGCTTGTTAAGAGGCACCGTTGGGATCCCGTCTTCACCGAGGGCCACGAAAAACCCCACTGGATCGTTGACATAAGCGGGGAAAGGGGCCGTCGTCTCGGTGACAGGTGGAGGTGGGGCAGAAGGTTCAGGAAGTGCAGCAGGCGCCTTCTCCGTCTCCAAGTCAACACTTGCGTCCGGAGGATCAGAAAAGTTGGCAGTCATCCAACTTTTCTCAGGTCGAACTTCGGAGCTACCCTCGTCTGACTTATCCTGCTCGTCTCCTTCTACAGTGTCTGTATCCTCGGCATCTGCCGTGGTCTCGGTCGACAGGACCTCATAGGGATTGGAACGAGAGGAAGCTTGGCCAAGTTCAGCGAGTGAATTGCTCGTCTGTGGAACACTGGGAACAACCGGACTGGTGACCATTTGCAGGAAATCTAGTTCACCAGAATTCTTCCAAAATGCGTACAATGAGTTGTCCTCCACGGTAACCTGGCCTTTGCGACCCTGTATTTTCCACTGTTCTCCAGATTCGGAATCGTTGTGAGAAAAGCTCTTGGCAATGCCAATCCACGCAGGTGGTTCAGATATCGAAACATAATGTTCTGGGTGAAGGAGTGAAAGATACTGAAAAATTTCCGACGAGTCCGACTCGAGGTCAAGCTTGCGCACGCGGTCGATCAAGTGGGAGATCTCCGCTCCCACAGACTTGAGTTCGTGGAACTTGGTAGCGTGTTTGTGATGAAGACGAGATTTTCCCGCGACCATCTCCCGTGTTTCGATCGAGTACTCGGAAATGCGGTCATCAGAAGAACGAGAACCCAGCCGAACTATGTCTTTCGCGATACCCGCATCAAGGATAGAGCACAGCATGTGATCAAGTGCATGATTCGTGAATGCGATCAGGAGGATGGGGCCGATACCATTTGCGACGAGCACACGCAACAGCTCTACGCCAGTGTAGCTCTGAAGCCATTCATGTCATCAGCTTAACCATTTGTTGGTGGTTAAAGAACGTCACCTTTCCAGTGCCAGGTGGTCTGAAGCGCCATGTTAGCGATCGACCCGATACTATCCTAGATACCTGACTCACCCCTGAATCAATACAATTTCTGTTGTCAAAGCTGCGATAACAGCATCAGCTTGACTAGAGTCAAGACGACTGGCGCGACGCAGCTCTGCTCGAGCACGGTCGACCGAACTCCTATCAGACACACTCATCCGCAGATCATCCACCTCGGCTTCTCCATTAAACAAGGACGACAACTGAAAGCTGAAACCCGGGAGACGTGCATACTTTGGAGGGTCAATAACACAGGTCCTTAGGTAATCGCATGGCTGAAAAACAAGATAACGGGAGAAAGGCACGATCTCTGGCTCCGTTTTAAGGGCTTCGAGGAATGGACGAATGGCTTCAAACAGGACTGGCGATTCGATAAGCACCTTGATGTCATCGGATGACGAACGTTCAGTCCTTAGCTTGGAAAGAATGCGTAATTTGATGTCGCTGTCAAAAAAGGCGACTCGAATCTTGACGCGATCCCCGTCGGTTTTGACATGATCCGTCAGTTCGGCGATCGAGCTAGCCACTGTGCCGAGATGGACAGATATTCCGGTGTTTTTCTGCCAAACAAGAGCGACGAGCCCGCCTTGTACGAGTCGCTTGCCACTCAATCCCTTCCAAAATGCAACGCGTGCTCCACCCTGCGCAGAACGAGCTCTGCCTGGAGGCGTCGTGACAGTAAGACTCGTAGATATCCCCCGAAGGTCGGGAACCAACGCCGTGAAGGTGACGTCGGTGTAGACATTAAACATCAGCGATTCGTGTCTACCGGCCACCGCATGATACTTTCCTCCGCCCTTTAGAAGGATCTCGCCTAGCCTTGTTTTGCGCCGATCTGCATCATTCAGATCATTTTGTACAAATTGTGCCGCCATCCGCAAGGGCGCCCTGAAATCGAGCGTTGGGTACTGCAGAAGCAAAACGATAACTGAAGCACTTACGTGAGTTCTTCTCTCAAGAGACGGAATTGAACGTCCAACAACCGCTGCATAGAACTTGCTGGAGCAGGGTGTGGCGCATCAAACAAGCTAGCCGGCAGAAATGGCTTAACGCCACACACCAATTCTTGATGGGTGGGGGCAATACGAATGTCGTAAATGTCCACAAAATCATTATCGTGTCGCGGACCATCCGGACGTAGGTCTCCAGGAGGATCATAGTCACTATGGAGCGCAGCGACAAGACCTTCGTTTGAGGTGACATTTGGTGCACCGAGCCCATTCCTGCGAGAACTCGAGCGTGTCTCCTTGCCGCGTTCGCGACTAACAATGGATTCTAGACGGTCCACTTTTTCCCTGAGTGTGTTGACACAGAAATCGCGGACCGGTGCTTCGATGTTTTGGAAGGGGTTATCGAATGTCGGTGGGGATGAGAAAATCCCGGTGGTCCACTGGTCGAACCAGAGGCGAAGATTCGTGACCAGAGAGACGAGGCGCGGGTATATCGCCACGGCGTTCTTAAAACGAACCAGGCACCTATAAACGTAATATAAAGATAGATCTCGCAGTAAACTGGAGGTCAAGCATACTCATCCAAGACACCAGCTATAGATGCGAATACTTGTGCGCCCAACTGAGAATCGTTCGTTATCAAGGCAGGATCTCTGAAAGAACGATTGGCCATGATAACAGCCATGTTGTGTTCAATCGTATCCGCAAGCTCTTTCAGATTCTCTAGCACCTCAGTAAAGAGAGTACTGTATCGCTCCTAATCAGTAGCAGGCATGTAATACTATTCGGAACTTCTCACTTCACTCGGGTTACGAGTGTGCTCTTGATAACAAAGTCGGATGATAAGTACTGTGAAAAGTGAGCGGAAAACGACCCCAAGAACAAGGAATACACTGACACGCAGTATCGGCAATATCCCCCGCTGGAAAGATAGGACGTCACGAATGTTTCCGGCGTTGGAAGACACGTGTGGCCAACGTATGATGTCGACCATACGGTTTAAACCGTTTTGCTACGAGAGAATCAAGGCAAGGTTCACTGGAGTGTTTAAATCACTACGCACAGAAGCCATAGTTTGCAAAAGTAGCTACTCGTGGATGTGCAGTTAATGTCGTCTGCGATTACCATCACCATTCACCACTTACTTGACCTTCTTCTTCGGTCTGGAAAATGTGAGCAGATTCGTCACGGTAACAAGGATCTTACGTCATACCCAATTCGTGTTAGAAACAGTGGCACTGTTGAGCGGTTTCAAGAAAGCGTAGACTTCAAACGTGTTTTTAAATCTGAAGTAATCGGAAAGATATTTCTTCAAGACATTGTGAGCTTCGGTGGGGGACAAAGAAGAGGAAGGATCTTGAGAGAAGAATCCATCCGATCCGCTGCCGCTCATTTTCGACAAACCCTCTTCAGTCAAAAAAGGAGCAACACGTTGCAGAACGGCAGCGGATCGCGTCGCGCTGGTCAAAGTGGACGCAGGGGGTGAGGTTGTGTTGTCCGCCTTCTGGGTATGCGCGTAGCGACAGTCGAATTCCCTGTTGCATCTACCATGTTCCCAATAGTACCTGCAGACGTTACGAGGGGGGTTCCCAGTGCCACTTGGACGAGCGGTGTTTTGTGGCGGACGGGAGTCATCAGGGGTTGATGGTGAAAGTGGTCGAGCCCTATTGGATGCCTGGTTAGTAGGCGAGTGTGCAAATGTACACTGATTGCCGCGGTTGCAACCAGCTGGTGTGTTGAAAAATCGACAAGGACGAGACATGGCGAAAGCCTGTTACACAGGAACTTCAAGGTGGGGATCAAGGGTGTCCCCGTACTTATACTTCCGTAAGTGTTACGTAATTCGCACTGCCTCGCAAAGCTTCCAAAAATTGAACGCGTATGCAGAACGCTCTGGCCGCGGCTTCAGGAAGTTAAAGGTACGGCCGACGTTTGTGTCCTCTTCCGGCCGACCTGCATGACTTGTAGATACTAGGCTCAGCGGTGAACGACAAGTTCTTGTTGTCCCATTGAACGGGGTCGAACAAGGATAGAATAAAGGGTTGTCATGACATCGTCAGTTTCTTCTTTTTATTACCTGTATTTCTATTTCTTTTTGCGCCGATAAGCATGCCAAGACACCACCCGACTCGGCTCGGCATACAGACCCGCAGCATGAATAGGTCTTATTTAGGGGGATTGGAAAGGTACAGATTGCTGACCAGTCAATGTCAGGTAGTACTGTGACTGAACACAAACCAGATAAATGGATGAGGAAGTCCTATATTGATCAGTATCAAACAAGTAACGAGTGTAGAGGCTCTTATATACCTCCGGTCGAGTGGAGGGAAGCAGCTTGGCCATGCGTCGTGAGAACAGAGCAACGAATGTACTAAGTAGAAGTAACTATTCCATCTGCGGGACGACGCTCAACAAGTACTAGGTCCAGCAGGACAAACAAACAGGCTCAAATGTTCAGACGAAGACAGTGAAGGAGAAAGAGGAGAATAACAATGTGAGAAATTAACATATCATGAAACAACCCCAGCACGTGGTAATTGACTTCAGGCAACGTAGGGTCGCACACGCAAAGGTAACTTGCATCCCACCTCACCCACAAGATTTGGTCTTGGAAGCACACCTCTCCCGATTTCAATCTTGGAATCGACACCATCACGCAGCTCAAACATAAAGTTCTTGACGAGCACCGCCAACACCACCTACCCCCCCAAAAAAACCGTAAGAATGAATGGCCACAGCAAACAGTACCCACACACCTTGAACTCCGTCACTGCAAAGTTCTTCCCCAAACATATCCTCGGTCCATCCGTAAACGTGAGCAAGTGTCGGTGTCCCTGAATTTCTTTGGCCTTGTCCGGTATCCCATCCTGATTGTTCGCATCCTCGAGCCATCGACTGGGCCGGAAGACTTTGGCATCCTCACCCCAAACCGCGACAGAACGGTTCATGGATTCCGTCGGGATAGTGAGCAGCGTGCCTTTGGCGATCATCAGGCTGTCGACCAGCTCGCCGGACTTCGCGCGGATTCGGTCGGAGAGCGGGATAACATCATCTTCCATGGCCTGTGGAGGTGTCGCATCATCGTAAACCACCGACAGTGAGAGATGCACGATAGATCATGAGCGGAAGGTGTAGAGAGAGGTCAGTGAAGACATACGACACGTGTAATCTCGGGGACAGGCGAGTGGATGCGGAGAATCTCGTGGACGACGGCGTCGAGATAGGGAAGACCATTTGTAAGTTGATCGTACGTCGGATCTGCACCATGCTCAAGAAGCTCGTTTCGCAGCGTTGTCTGCACGTCCAGGTTACGCGACAGCTCGAGCAGGGCCCACTGAAAAAAACGGTCAGTTAATGCATCGAGAATGCATGGGTGTGATTTACGGTCAAGCTGACTAAACTATGAATCGGAATGCGTTCGGGAAAATACAGCGAAGAATCATACCAGAAGTCGTTTCATACCCTGCGACGAGCAACAATCTCATCTATAAAACCAACGTTGGCGATGGATGATGACGCGTGGCAACGAGATCTATTCACCTGGGCCATGACTTCGTCTTTCGTCAAGTGGAATTTCGAATCGCCATTCGCACCCTTGACTAATTTTCGAGTCGACCAAGTCAGTGATGCATGCATGTGAACATTCGTATTAGATGACGTACTGAGCAACCCGATAATAGATCTCTCTTCTTTGCCCTCCACTACACCCATCTGCAACTCTTTCTGTGTTCGAGCCAGCAATACATTTGAGATCTCTTCCACTGCCACGGTGAGCCTCAGTCTGAGCCTCGTACGTGGGGTGGGTACCCGCACGAGGAACGGGAAGACCTCCGCCAACAGAGAGAGGCCTTTATGGAGGACCGTGGAGCGAGGGGATGTGCCAAATGTGTCAAAGACTTCAGTGACGTCTGACTGCTTGCCTTCAAGCGTGCCAAAGTTGTGAGAGAAACCTGCGAGACCGATGGTATCGAGTCTATCACAATAATTATGGGTGTGTCGCGAGGAAGAGGGTAAGGAGAACGTACGATAAGTGATTCATCCTTCACCATGATCAACAAGTCAGCGATTGAGAATGATGATAGGAAAACCCGATTGACGAAACGCACCAGTTTTGGACCTCGATGATAGCGCTATCCCCACCGCTCGATTCGATCAAAACATCCCATGCTCCTTTTGCCTTCAAGCGAGTTCGCATTCACGTTAGTCAAGGACCACTCGTGCGGTGGGAATCTGACCTTGTATACTGAGTCGTAGAAAATCGATGTCAACTGCCGAATGGCAGCGATGCTGAAAGCAGGCGTTAAAGACTTGCGTTGTCTAGAAAAATCGGTCAATGTTGACGTTCATCCAGGGCACGCGCCAAACGAGGGATATACCTCTTATGATCCTCTCCATGGGACCATAATAGACCTTTTCCGGTCTCGTCCAAGTATCAGCCACACTGTACGACACGAGGGTCATCACCAACCACGTACGAACAATGCTATATTTTCCCTGCCGAACGGGGTATGCATATATTTCCACGTGTCCTTGGCATAAAAATTTGTGATGGCCTTGGGATCACACAAGACTATCCTCGTAGTCCCCAAGGTGCCTGGAACCTCGTATACCGGACCATATTCCTGCGCCCACGCTTCATATACAGCGCCCGAGTCCTCGGCGTCGAGGATGCGCTTACCCGCGCCGAAGAGAAAGCTTCCGCTGGGAGGTCCTCGCAGCCGCGTCGTTTGGAATTTCTGACGGAATATGCGGAGCCATCGAAGGAGGGTCCATATCGCCGTGCAAGCGACTGCGGCATCGAATGCATGCCACTGATAGGGATGAAGATAAGTCAGAACGGTGTCCAAGACTTCTGTCGCCGTCCGAGTCGCTGATAATAATACATCGAGCGACATAGCGGAAGATATTTTGTCAATGGAAATAGAGGTGCAACGTGTGGATATAAAACGTTGTTATATCTCCTGCATTTTTTATATGTCTTCCGTGCGTTTTGCAACGTAGCAACGGGTCTGTGCTAATGCGATTATAGGATGTAGTATCAGCCTGATCAATTGATCGGCATTTGTGACGCATCCTGTTGCACCAACGGAGGCGACCGGCCTTACATATTCAGCCATCCAAGTAAGCAGTGATTTGTCATTGTTCGCCACGAGATTGACGAAAAGATGCTACTTTGCTGCAAGTAATAAAAGATAGGCACTGACAGCCATTTCGCACTGATCACCCCGGAAAGGGCGGCATCCCTCCCCTGCTGGATGAGTACCATCTCGTGATCCTGACTGCCAGTCTGTGCGGAGTCGGCCGGTGTGGGGCCCGCTGACGAGGGCTCTATTTCCGCGGGTGCTTCTCCCGTCCCGTCCCGAATGGTCCAGCGAGTAAGTGGCCCGTGTTCAAACAGGTTTCGATCGCAGAGCACCCGAACTTTTACAAAGGCGCCAAAAATGGATCGGCGGAGACTACACTTCTCCGTTTCTTAGTGCTCGAATCCATGCATTATCTAACACAATTAATTTTTCCAGTCGTTTCACATTCAAGCTACGTGACCAGCCGTTTTGGCGCTGTGCTCGCCGATGGAGCGGCCTTTGTTTCAGATTCTAGCGCATCACTTACTCTTTAATGCAGGAGTGTTTAGAACGTGTTACTTTGTGAGATTCGTGGTCGGTTGGTCAATTTGAGCTCATGAACATTGTCACAAATGAAAAACGCAGCATGACATGGGAAGCAGGTACGGTCCTAGCCCCGATTCATGCTTGACGCAATATTGGCTTTTCCGCTCTCAGTAGACCGTGTAACGACGCATATTCTTCCGGTCGCGGTGGACAGAGGACGTGGTAGAGCGCGAACCCTTCCTGATGACGTTGTTGAAAATCGACACGGATGAGGGCATTGAATACGGTTACATCTGGGCAAACCCCGGCCGATTTTCATGCGAAAAAGCACGTGCTAAATCGCGCCACTCTTGGGATCGATGCCATTGTTGGTGCTGATAACGGGGTCACGTCTGGTAGCATACCTTGCGCGCCATGCATGGGCAAGGTTGTCTAGGAATACACCTGATGCGCGTTTGATGATGGAAGAAGTCAAACCACAAGGAACTTATGACTGCAACAAAGAACACACGGCACACCACACAAGCATAATTTCAGTGCGTGTATATTGTTCCACAACGTCCTCAGAAACTCAAGAATCAGCAAAACTATCTCCAGGAGTGATGTTGGCAGCCCTAGCCAGACCCCACCTCTAGTTTTTCGCTCGGGAATTCGGGCATGGGCGGCCTGGCTACATCAAAACAGGCACAACTGCAAGGGGTGCTATGCCGTATTGATTTGAACGCTCGCGACGGCTTTGTCGATGAACTTGATATGCTTGTTGCGTGGAAAGCCTATTGTCGACACCCTGGCCGGCGACAAATGCAGCCCAGTCAGTTTATTCATACGTGTCCTTGAAAAACGGTAAGTGTGAATAAAGAGTCTGAACGTTCTACATAACATTCAAACCAGGTCTAAATATCTCTAATCGTGTCGTGTCAATCAGATCACACAAGTCAGCACCTCACCCTTGAGATAAACCAGGCACGGAAGCATATAAAGAGTGTGGGATGTGTCGCAACGTTTCAAACAGTCGACACGTCGCACCTCTCTTTCCACCAACGTATTATCGTCTTCTATGTCGCTCGACATATTCTTTTCCATGACTAGGGCGTCGGGCGTCTTGCACACCGTTCTAACCCACCTTCGTCCCTATCAGTGGTATGCGTTCGATGCGGCAGTCGCCTCCACGGCGATATGGATTCTCCACCGATTTCTGCGCACATCCGGTCAGCAGATCCGCACCACACGGCTCCGAGGACCACCAAACAAAAGCTTCCTCTTCGGTGTCAGCAAGCACATCCTCGACGCCGAGGACTCGGGCGCCGTATACGAAGCATGGGTAGAGGAATATGGTCCAGTTTACGTGGCCCCGTCGACCTTGGGGAGTAAGAAGATCGTCTTGTGCGATCCCAGGGCGATCGCACATTTTTATTCCAAGGAATCCTGGACATATATTCAGACCCCGTTCACCAAAAAAGTACTCGCGACTCTGGTACGTAGTCGATGACCATTCTCTCATTGCACATAGTATAGCTGATGGTTGGACCTAGTTTGGCAAAGGTCTGTCATGGGCCCATGGAGAGACTCATCGAAGGTATATCTATGATTAAACTCATTCCTGTGAGGAAATATTGACCGGTTTCACCAGACAACGCAAGTCTTTGACGCCTGCTTTCAGCGTCGCTGCAATTCGGCATCTGACACCGATTTTCTATGACTCAGCATACAAGGTAAGATTACCATGGTAGAGATACTGGTCTTTTCTGACGTGAATGTGATCTTGCTTAAAGGCGAAAGCAGCTTGGGATGCTCTCATTGAATCGAGCGGTGGGGATAGCACTATCATCGAGGTCCAAAACTGGTGCGTTTCGTCAATCGGGCGTTTCTATCTTCATACCTGACTTGCTGATCATGATGAAGGATGAATCACATATCGTGAGTTTCTGCCCGCCCTCTTGCTACGATACATCTATAATTACCATGGCAGACTTGATACGATCGGTCTCGCAGGTTTCTCTCACAATTTTGGCGCGCTTGAAGGCAAGCACGCATACGTCACTGAAATCTTTGATTCGTTCGGCACATCCTCTCGCTCGCGATCCACGGCTCTCGATAAGCACCTTCTTCTTTTGGCGGAGGCCTTCCCGTTCCTCATTCAGATACCTACGTCGCGCACGAAGCTCTTCAACAGACTGAGCGCGGTGATGGGGCAGATATCTGATGCGTTGCTAGCCCGAACGCGGAAAGAGTTGGAGGTAGGTATAGTCGGGGGCGAGGAGGAGAGGTCTATTATTGGGTTGCTCAGTATGGAATGAATTTTTGATCTTTGCTTCGCATACACCACTGACCTGTTTGATTCAAAAAATAGTCAAGGGGGTGATTGGCGACTCGGGAATCCACTTGACGAAGGATGAAGTTGCGGCCCAGGTAAATAAATCTCGTTGCACACGTCGTAGTCATCGACGTTTGACGTTGGTTTTATAGATGAAACAACTGTTATTCGCAGGGTATGAAACGACATCTGGTATGTGTCTTTGCTATATGTTCTTGGTCGTAGCCTGACACACACATATCTCCACACTAGTCAGCTTGACCGTAAATCACACCCATGCATTTTGCATGCATCGACTGACCGCATTCTTAGTGGGCCCTGCTGGAGCTCTCGCGGAACCAAGACGTACAGACAAAACTGCGAAATGAGCTGATCGAGCATGGCGCAGACCCGACCCACGATCAATTTGCAAATGGTCTTCCCTATCTGGACGCCGTGGTCCACGAGATCCTTCGCATTCACCCCCCTGTCGCCGACTTTACACGCGTTGTATGTCTTTATTCACACTCTCCACACTTCATCATTTATCGTGTATGCCGCGGCATCGATGATTGACAATGACTTGACACCTCCACAGGCCGCCGAAAATGATATCATCCCGCTCTCCGAACCAGTCCACACCCAATCCGGCGAGCTGGTCGACACCCTCACCATCGCCAAAGGCACGGTGGTCGTTATCTCGATGCAGTCCATGAACCGCTCCGCCGCAATTTGGGGTGAAGACGCCAAAGTCTTCCGGCCCAGTCGATGGCTCGAGGACGCGAATGGTCAGAATGAGATACCTGCCAAGGCGAAAGAAATTCAGGGACACCGCCACTTGCTCACGTTTGTGGACGGGCCGAGGATATGTTTGGGCAAGCATTTTGCAGTGACGGAGTTCAAGGTGTGTGAGTGTGGTGTGTGATTGCCAGTGACTCTTACAGGGCTTCTTGGTAGACGGTGTTGACGGTGCTCGTCAAGAACTATGTCTTTGAGCTGCGCGATGGTATGGATACCAGGGTCGAAGTTTGGGATAGTATGCTTCGGAGACCAAAGATTGCGGGGGAGGTGGGATCCAAGTTACCCTTGCGTGTGCGACCGTACGTTCTCTGACGCTGCGGCGACGAGACACAGCAGGCGCTGAGGCTATTTCGTGACATGTGTTACATTATCACTGGCCTGCAAGGTTGTATCCATCGGAAGGATGATGCAGAATCCCTGAGGTATCCTTGCCTCTTCTCTCCTTGCCTACTATATACCACGTGTCTACTAAAATCAAATAGAATATGGTCCTTGAGTCTGAATGTGGTGCCAACTGTGTGGGGGTCTAGGGATACCGTCCGTGGTGCAGTACTATCTGGCGAAGAGCTGAAATGACCCATGATACGGGGTGCCATCGGTGAAACCGCGGGTTCAATGGCACGAGGGAATGGACACATAAGAAGACGCGAGCAAGCGTACTGTCAAGGGCAGACGAGGGCGGGGGATCGTTGTGTGCTGAACAGAAAAAGATCGGTTCGGTGCGGGAAAAGGTGACCGGGCTCCAAGCGGCTCCAAGGCACAGTCACGGCAAACAAAATGCGACCCGCCATGAATCACCGCAACTACAAACCTCGCCGTCGGCTGCGACGCTGGCAGTGACTCGGTGCGATACTTTCCTGACTCTAGTGTGACTCGCCTGAGATGGTTCCGAAGTGGTCGGAAAATATGCAGTATCAGTATCATTAATGACTCCCTTGGGAGTATAAATTGAACGAGAGGAATCTAAACCAGCCATCGTTCAAGACTACAATGTATCTTCAAGACTTGGGCTCGGATGGCGCGGTGAGTAAACGTTCTTTGATGAGGGCACCGTGATGTCAAGAATATATAGCCTACATCGTCTGACTAGGTCTTGCACCGGATTTGACGAGACTTGCCTCTGAGCTGTTGACCCTTTGCTTGAAATGAACTAATACTGATGCACGGCTCTGTCTGTCACATCTTGGCAGGTTGTAATCAGACGCGGCTCTGAGTTCAAAGTAGTCGCCACAATTGAAGTAGCCGCATTTGGATGTACAGAAACGTGCGCGAAATTAACCGATTTCGTATTTCTGGACGAGCTTTTTTTTTCAGTGCAAGTATCTGATCATCGACCACATCAACCAAGAGATACCCTTGGAAGCACCCAGGATCTATCCATCGACTAACCATGGCGTCCGAGAACGGTGGGCCGACCACATCCTCGACTCGTGCACTGAATCCCGACATGATGTCTTGTAGTGCTGATCGGCGTGATCGGTGGAAGCGGTCTATACCACCTCGATAACCTCACCACCATGTAAGTCGATATCGATCCAAACCCCTCGTCCAATGATTCCATTTCGTATCGCTTTACTTTCCCCCCAGAGAAACAGTCAACCCAGAGACGGTACGTCCTTGCATCATCGTACCCCCCTGATTCTCTTTCACCCGACTCAAACATTCCAACGCCAATCAGCCCTGGGGATACCCATCCTCCCCTATCACCATTTGTTCCCTCCCCTCGGGGGCACGCGTCGCTTTCGTCGCTCGTCACGGTAAACACCATGGTATCCCCCCCTCCGCCGTCCCCTCTCGCGCGAACATCGCGGCCCTCAAACATCTCGGCGTACGTGCCATCCTCGCCTTCAGCGCAGTCGGCTCCCTCCGTGAAGAAATCGCCCCAGGCCACTTTGCCCTCCCTACCCAAATCATCGATCGCACCAAGGGCGTTCGCCCGGCCAGTTTCTTCGAAGGTACGAGCGTCGTCGCACACGCCGCCTTTGGGGAGCCGTTTAGTGTGCGCTTGGTGAGGTGGTTGGAGGTCGCGGTGGAACAGGCGTTGGTGGAGGAGGGACGTGGCGTCGTCTTGCATCGGGACAAGTGCATCGTGTGTATGGAGGGCCCACAGTTCTCGACGCGCGCGGAGAGCGTGATGTATCGTGCTTGGGGAGGGGACTTGATCAACATGAGCGTGTTGCCGGAGGCCAAACTGGCGCGCGAGGCAGAGCTTGGGTGCGTTTGCTTTTGTGGCCGAGATGTGACCTTTTTTTCTTTTCGTGATGCGATAGGTATGCGTTGATTGCGACTGCGACCGACTACGATTCGTGGCGCCCACACTCTGAGGTCGTCACCGCTTCCCAGGTGCTCAAGACGCTCCACGCGAATGCGAATACCTCGCGCCACGTCGCTGCGCACATTCTCGAAGACTTGCACTTCGCAGCGCAAGGGGATCTCTTGAGCGAGGAAAAGGGCAGCATGGCATATTCAATCATGCCCAAGAACGTCGATCAGAAAGAAGAGGACGTTCAGAAGCTCGCGTACATCCTTCCCGAGTATTTCAAGCCTAGTAACTAGAGAAAGTTGGTATATCTATTGGTCAGAACGTGTTGTCAAGTCTTGTATACATACTGTAATTCGGAGGATTATCAATTCTACTCAGCAACTCCCTTGCATAAAATCAGACCACCATAACATCGTAACGAAAACTGGGGACATCACTGGAGTGACAACGCTGATTTCAATCCTCGCAACTCATTTCCAAAATTCGTTTTGTGTCACGGAATCAGCCTACTCTGAAGTCCCCTATAATGGTTAATTAGAGTAGTCCGGTCGACTAGGTCTTGAGAAAGGATCTGAAGGTTTAATAGAGCGAGATCCGGCGAGGTGACGGATCCAGGACGAATGCGTGTAAAATCTCCGACAAATGCGAGTTGGATCCGTGGAATTGAAGTTCAACTTCATCTGACACATCATGATAGTCTGCGTTTTTCCGCAGCGAGATTTGGCATTCGCAGCGACCGTACCGCCCCGAATTGAACGTGCAACTTGAACAATATAGCTCAGTACTTGCGTGCCACACTCTCGTTCGCTCAAGTCATCAAATGCAACTGACATTGTGATACCGCAGGTATTTTCACGGGTCCCTGTCATGTTTGCTGCGACACTGCCTCGAAATGTGCAGCAACCAACTCAGGGAGTTGTGCTATTGTGCTCCAGCACCAAAATGCTCAATAGCTCAGGTGAGGGAAGTACTACATACAGTGTGACTATTAGAAGACACGCGGACAGCAGCGAAAGAGAAGGGGATAAAATGTGAGAAAGTCATTGACTTCAATGCTCCGACTTCAGGTAACGTAGGGTCGCACACGCAAAGGTAACTTGCATCCCACCTCACCCACAAGATTTGGTCTTGGAAGCACACCTCTCCCGATTTCAATCTTGGAATCGACACCATCCCGCAGCTCAAACACAAAGTTCTTGACGAGCACCGTCAACACCACCTACCCCCCCAAAACACCGTAAGAATGAATGGCCACAGCAAACGTCTCCTACACACCTTGAATTCCGTCACTGCAAAGTTCTTCCCCAAACATATCCTCGGTCCATCCGCAAACGTGAGCAGATGTCGATGTCCTTGAATTTCTTTGGCCTTGTCCGGTATCCCATTCTGACTGTTCGTGTCCTCGAGCCATCGACTGGGCCGGAAGACTTTGGCATCCTCACCCCAAATCGCGACAGAACGGTTCATGGATTCCATCGAGATGGTGACGAGTGTGCCTTTGGCGATCATCAGGCTGTCGACTAGCTCGCCGGATTTCGCACGGACAGGTTCGGAGAGCGGAATTACATCATCTTCGATGGCCTGTGGAAGTGTCGTATCATCGTAAACCACCGACAGTGAAGGATGCACGATAGATCATGAGCGGAAAGTGTAGAGAGAGGTCAGTGAAGACATACGACACGTGTAATCTCGAGGACAGGCGGGTGGATGCGGAGAATCTCGTGGACGACGGCGTCGAGATAGGGAAGACCATTTGTAAGTTGATCGTACGTCGGATCTTCACCATGCTCAAGAAGCTCGTTTCGCAGCGTTGTCTGCACGTCCGGGTTACGCGACAGCTCGAGCAGGGCCCACTGAAAAAAATGGTCAGTTAATGCATCGAGAATGCATGGGTGTGATTTACGGTCAAGCTGACTAAACTATGAATCGGAATGCGTTCGGGAAAATAAAGCGAAGAGTCATACCAGAAGTCGTTTCATACCCTGCGAGGAGTAACAATCTCATCTATAGGACCAACGTTGGCGATGGATGACGACGCTTGGCAACGAGATTTATTCACCTGGGCCATGACTTCGTCTTTCGTCAAGTGGAACCTCGAATCGTCATTCGCACCCTTGACTAATTTCCGAGTCGACCAAGTCAGTGGTGCATGCAAATGAACATTCGAAATAGATGACGTACTGAGCAAGCCAATAATAGACCTCTCTTCCTTGCCCTCCACTACACCCATCTGCAACTCTTTCTGTGTTCGAGCCAGCAATACATTTGAGATCTCTTCCATTGCCACTGTGAGCCTCAGTCTGAGCCTCGTACGTGGGGTGGGTACCCGCACGAGGAACGGGAAGACCTCCCCCAACAGAAAGAGGCCTGTATGGACGACTGTGGAGCCAGGGGATGTACCAAATGTGTCAAAAATTTCAGTGACGTCTGAGTGTTTGCCTTCAAGCGTGCCAAAATTGTGAGAGAAACCTGCGAGACCGATGGTATCGAGTCTATCACAATACAATAATTATGGATGTATCGCGAGGAAGTGGTTAAGGAGAACGTACGATATATGATTCATCCTTCATCATGATCAGCAAGTCAGGTATGAAGATAGGAAAGCCCGATTGACAAAACGCACCAGTTTTGGACCTCGATGATAGAGCTATCCCCACCGCTCGACTCGATCAGAACATCCCATGCTCCTTTTGCCTTCAAGCGAGTTCGCATTCAGGTTAGTCAAGGACCACTCGTGCGGTGGGAATCTGACCTTGTACGCTGAGTCGTAGAAAATCGACGTCAACCGCCGAATGGCAGCGATGCTGAACGCAGGCGTCAACGACTTGCGTTGTCTGGTAAAATCGGTCAATGTCAACGTTCATTCAGGGCACGCCGCACGCGCCAAACGAGGGATATACCTCTTATGATTCTCTCCATGGGACCATAATAGACCTTTTCCCGTCTCGTCCAAGTATCAGCCACACTGTGCGACACAAGGGTCATCACCAACCACGTACGAACAATGCTATATTTTCCCTGAGGAACGGGGTCTGACGATATGTCCACGTGTCCTTGGCATAAAAATGTGTGATTGCCTTGGGATCACACAAGACCATCCTCGTAGTCCCCAAGGTCCCTGGAACCTCGTATACTGGACCATATTCCTGTGCCCACGCTTCGTATATAGCACCTGAGTCCTCGGCGTCAAGAATGCGCTTGCCGACACCGTAGATGAAGCTCTCGCTGGGAGGCCCTCGCAGCCGCGTGGTTTGGAATTGCTGACGGAATATGCGGAGCCATCGAAGGAGGGTCCATATCGCCGAGCAAGCGACTGCGGCATCGAACGCATACCACTGATAAGGACGAAGATGGACCAGAACGGTGTCCAAGACTTTTGACGCCGTCCGAGTCGTTGATGATAATACATCAAGTGACATCATAGTTTATCAGTGGAAAGAGAGGTGTCGATTGTTTGAAACGTTGTTTCACGCAGGAGATTATCCTTCGTCTTTTATATGCCTTCCCTACCCGTTCAGTCTTTGGACCAGCCATTTTGCCACGTAGTGACGGGTTTATTCTAATGGGAAAGAACGGTGACCTGTCGTCTCGACCGATTCGTTTCTGGTGCCTTTTCAGAAGCTCGGATGCTTTCGGCGACCGAAACCTGTCAAGTTGGACACGTACTCGCTGGACCATCTGGTTCGAGACGGGCGAAGCGACCGCGGGACTTTGATATTAATTGAGCCCTCGTCGGTATGTCGGCCGACTCAGCGCAATCTATCTAAGCAGGGGAGGGATGCTTCTCTTGCTGGGAATAACTATCAGATGCGAAATGATCCGCGGGATATTCCCATGGAAAGTATGTAAACATATGAACCTCTGATTGATGGATTCACGGTGCACTGCCCCCCAAGATGTCCAATATGAGTTATGCCATGGTACAGTGGTACATGCCATCTACGACCAAAGAAGGGAATGAGATCGGGTCCCAGCCCTGGTCAAATAAAGCGACCGAGTCAGACTTGTTATGACACCCACGACTTATTCAATACACGAGGGACGAGAGCACGAGAATGAAGATGGGGAATTAATCTGCCCGTTGAATGATCATGACGAATATAGTACCAAGTATCTAATAGTTGTTGGTTGATCGACTGATCAGAATCCTATTGCATTGAAAGCTAAGTTACGATCTAACACTGACTGCCTTCATCACGCGGACAAAGCCAATCACACAATTGAATAATGCAAAGCCCACCCCAGCGAATGAGAATTGTCACGAACATACGAGTTGTTTCGTTTTGACCTTAGGTTCGTCAGTGTCACAAACTGAACCTAAAGTCTGTGACAGTCACCAGGAATTTCGATAACGTGTGACATACTGTACGTAATGTCTCACCAGGATCATGACGAACCTAGGGTCGAAATGAAACAGTTACTATAGTCACTACCTATTTTGGCGTTGACCGGGACTATCCGGCGCCGGCCCGGCTACGGTGAATTCGGAGAAACTCTGAATCTGGCGTCCTGAAACACGCGAAAAGAGGGATCAATCGATCACCGTTGCCATGGTCACGCACCCACATTTCATTCGCATTCGCAAAAATGAAAATGTCACCCGTCGACAACTATCACTGATTCAACTTGGCCGCTCTACCTACCTTTCTGCTGTGCTGCCTCAGCCATTGGGCCGATCGCCCTGATTCATATACCCACCATTGTACAAGGACACATATGAATACACTGACTGGGCTGCATTTATCACCGGTCATGGTGTCGACAACAGGCTTTCTACGCAGCAAGCATATCAAGTTCATCGACAAAGCGAGATCCGTTCAAATCGATGTATGGCATAACAGTCCTTCAGTCGTGTCTGTTTTCATGTAGCCACGCCGCCCATGCCCGAATTCTCGAGCGAAAAACTAGAGGTGGGACATTCACGTTCGTATGTCCTATCAAGCTCAGCGAATATCCGGACCTCGTCGGTGAGCTGGCTACCACCAGTATGCGTGCGGACAGTTTGACGCTGCACAAACGTGGTTCCAGAACTTCGAGGACATGTGCAGCGCACAGGATATGCTACTGGACGTGATTTCGTACCCGGACCTTATCAGCACCCTCAATCACATCGATCCCAAGAATGGCGACGCAATTCGAGATCGACCGGGGTCTGTCCAGATGCCCGTATCCAATGCCTTCATCCGTGTCAACTTCAACAATGGTATCAGGAAGTGTTCGCTCCCTACTACGTCGCCTACAAGGTGCTTTTCCATCGTACAACCTCGTTCGCCGACCCCCACGTTGTCCGGAGAGACAACCATTCCAAATTTCTCACCATGTGCTGGGAATGTTGCTAGTTTGGGTGTTTTATGTCTGCAATCCCTTCTTACCTCGGAAGATGTAGGAAATATAAGAACATTTCAAATCTACACGTCGCACCTCTCTTTCCACTGACAAACTATGTCGCTTGATGTATTATTATCAACGACCTGGACGATGTCAGAAGTCTTGAACACCGTTCTGACTTATCTATGGCATGCATTCGATACCGCAGTCGCTCGCACAGCGATATGGACATTCCTTCGACGCGGTTCCGCATATCCCCTCATTCCAAACGATGCGGCTGCGAGGACCTCCTAGTGGGAACTTTCTCTACGGCAAGCACATCCTCGACGCCGAGGACTCGGGCGCCATATATGAAGCGTGGGCGCAGGAATATGGTCCGGTATACAAGGTTCCAGGGACCTTGGGACTACGAGGAACGGCCCGTTTTGGACGTGTGGGTGCTTCATCGCCACCGATGTTTTAGTTTTAGTTGTCGTGGACACTCAGGGATGAAGGTGTAAAACGTCAGCTACATTTAGATATGGATGAGTCGTCTATACAGCCGATATGATATGCTCGTGATGCATAACGACGGTTCCTAATGACTGTTTAATTAAGCGAGGCTAGGTTTTAGGCAAGGTTTGGGTGTAGGGTTTATGCTTTACGGGCATATCGACTCTGCTTGTGGCTTGAAAAGACGTTTGACAGTGAAAGACCCGGCCGAACTTGAAGCCACGGCTTCTGGCCTGTCGCAGAGTGAGGCCGGATCATAAGCCCCTGTAACCCTTCGTATAGGTATAGGCCCGGCTTGACTCGGCTCTAGAGTCGACTTCCCGATGTCGCTGCGGTGGATGAAGAGCAAACGCAAACTAAGTTCGGTTGGCGTTTGCGCGCGCGACGTCGTGCCAGCCTCGCATACGAGCACGGCTTGGCTTGGCTCGGGGCTTGAGGCCGGGCTTTGCAAATCACTCGGGGTCATCAGATGAGTTCAGGTGCGGCCCCATCATGCGCAGTAGCCTCGAAAAAATCAAATCTTTGTTAGGTGACATGAAAGTAGCAAATCGCTCGCAGCAAGGGAAAAACGGGGTAATAGGAATACATGTTTCGAACGAAATCTGCAGGCTGACGTATATAGATAGACGCCAGGAGAATACAACAAAGACCGTACGATACAGACATATATCGTTAGGTGGTGCATAGGGCAAGAACGAAGAAAGGGACTTGATGAGATGAGATCAACCGAATGTAATGTCACAATCGTATACGGACTGGCACTACCCGCGAGTTAATATGATGAAGAGTCCAGAACATGGCTCGAGACGACACCTACGAGAGACAAGGTTCGGCGAGCATTTGTCTACCAGTCGCGACCGCTATTACCACTACTGGTGCCATCATCCGCGGGACCCTATATATATAGCAAGTGTTCAGAGAGGCCGCATCTAGCCAGCTGAAAGGTGGAATAATACCACGTTCGGGCCCCGAGCGACGGGATTGGCTCCCGTCTGGAATGGAGTGATGAGTTCAGCCATAAGGGAGGAGAACTAGGGGAGCGTACTGGAAGAGCGAAAGAAACCTGGACGAGACAGGCCAAGAGGAGCGCTAGGTAGTACTTTGTGGCGAACATGATGAAGTTGGGTAGTTGATTGTGTAGAAGAGAGGAATGAGCTGTTGTTCGGGTGCTGGGATGATGGATATGAGAAGCTGTTTCGCCTTTATATACTTTTTGCCGCCAAGCCCCATCGGATCTATCAGACAAAAGGGCGGTCCGAGTACCGCTCTCTCTCTTGCAGGCTCCATTACCTGCCAATTGGAGAATGTCAGTCGTATTGAAGAGTATCTGTCAAATATAATGAACCGTAAGCAAAAATGGGGCAACCCCAAATCGACGTGCTCAAATTATTTTTTCAAATGCGCCTGCATCACACTGATTGGAAGTACCATACCTGTATACTTGCTATTGCTGTTGAACCGGCTATCCATTAATCTAGTAAGTAGACCTAGAAACGTTAGGTTGTCCGCACACGTGACGTCCGCATTAGGAATCCAATCTTCGAAGCATGATGGTTTTTTTGCCGTTGGCCAGCGATCCGCCCGTCGATTTCACAGTGGCCATCTGTCGACAATTCGGTGTCAGTTGCAGTTGTCCGCAAATAGTCAGCATCCGTAGAAATGGACGTCAAGGCAGATTGACGGTCCAGATGGCCGCGGATGATTTGACTTGTCCCATCAGGATATTTTGATCAGTTGATCAACCTTATTCCGCGATGGTGCCACATCATACGTCCCATCATACGACATATCATAGGTGATCACTAACGTTGATAGCTGAACTCGGTGAGGTCGGTCTCACGTAGCATGTTTTCAAAGGCCTTGAACGGTCATTTCTAGGTCAGGAGATCTCTTGGAAGGATCGATTTTTTTCTGACCGACAATAGACAGTGGCGTTGCACTCCATTCATCTGATCTTGGTCATTCCAAGCTCGTTCCTGCTACGTTGCATCATGAGTACTTATTTGAGAGATGTGTTCGCTGTCGAACATTGGTCATTTAAAGCTTGTCCCTGGCTACCGCATGCAATGTCACAAGTATCGAGTGATCAGCAACACCAGTACTGCCATGTTCTGGTTCAGGACAATTAGTATTCGGCTAGCGAATCGTGGAAGACGAGGTCCATGCTCACTTGATGGCTTCCTCCTGGTGAGCATAGCATCTATCTGGTCTAATGAGTAAGCGAGGTGGCGCAGCGTCTCTGGAAGCCCTCTGGAGACCCCGCTGTAAGTCTGGCTCGAGTTCAGGCGCAATATCGACAGTATCCCAGCAGACAACTTATTTCGTCACACCCACCCACCACACCCTCTCTCTCAGGATCGGACAAATGGTAATCACGACCACGTCGCACGCTTCGGAACTAATGTGGTAACACATTTGTCCGACGCGCTGCGCTCGACACCATGAGCAGTTACCCTCGCACAAGCTGATCTGATCAGTGCCCACCCGTCCTCACAGCTCACCTTTCTGCTCAGGTTCGGGCCTCGTTTTGGGCCGGAAAACCCTGCACGTCTTCACCCAATTCCTTCTTTCTATCTCCTTTCTGTTCACCAGAGTACTAGCTCTCGCTGTCGTAGGAATTCGATTCCATTGCTCTCTCGCTCTTTCTAGGTCTGACACTGAGCCATTGTAATGCATAGATGGACCTTGGGCAGTGGGCACTCGACAAAATAAGTTGTTTTCAGCCCACTCTTTGCTCACCTCCTCCACATCACAACCTGCATGATTGTTGCAATATGTACTGTAGTTCAGTACCACCTCATTGCAAGCTTCTTGTCCTATCTTGTCAGATCCTAGAGGATACAGGATAGGATTGGCCGACCATGCTGTAAAGCAGTGTTTGAAGAGCCAGTGGCATTCCATGCCCGACACACGCCATAGTACGACGCGGCTTGCCAGTGGCAAAGCCGCGGCCATCGAACATGGCCATGGCATTCGCACAGTTATAGATCAGCGTCTCGCGATATCACACGGGCCGGAAGTACTCATCTTACGATACTCTTCAGCCAATCACACTCTGGGAACTGCCATGCGCCGTTTTCATGGCTACATCAGTAAAACAGTTGTGATTTCCGATGCTAACCGAGTGTAGCCGAGAGCTACAGACTGCTAACCGGTGGTTCCGACCAATAACCGTTTCGCTTATGCTAAAGCCACGAATAGCAGCGCCATAGTATGGCGCTGCTATTCGTGGCGTTAAGGTTTTTCACTGGCACTAAAAACACTGCTGTAAAGAGTGCATGGATTTTGCAACATGACAGGATACTCGGGCAATCCACTTTAGAATGGGCCTTCAAATGGGATTGATTCGGCCACTTTTTCTGGTCCGAAAACGCCACGTCACCGCTGCTGTCACTTTTCTCCGGGAAAAATGTCACCTGCCAGGCTCTTGTTCTGACAGAAATTGCCGTGCTGTATACGAGAACCTTGTTGACCAATGACTACGTGGCAAACTACTCTTCTATACTCACATCAGAGTGCGAATGGTAAAGCTGTGTCAAGAACGTGATACAAACTCGAGGGATGTAGAGTGACATCCACAGTCAAGGCACTTGATCACGGGCAGTATATCATAGTCCCACACCCGCATGATGTTATTGTCTGATGTAGTGACAAACTGGCGATTTTCGTCGACAAACGTGATCGCGTTCACTGGTCACAAGTGTTGGTCGTATTTTGGCGTGATCTCGCCCAAACTGACATCATACTAGGGACAACCTGTCAGTTCCCCCTATGGTGAATCGAGCTGAACACAAGGCGTAACTGAACAATCTCTTTGAACGACATAACAGCGAGAAAGATGTGCTGTTAATTGTCGCTGGGATGGAAACGGATAACGCCTGGAGTCTTGTAGTTGCTGAACCACTGACTGGCCTGGGAGTCCATCGATTCATTTGACGATCGTAACCATAAGTCAGAAACTTTCTACCGTCGGGTCACGTAAGAGGCGACATCCCTGACATGGACAGCTTGAACATGTCCGCGGAAAGCCTAAAGCCAGTTGCTGTTGTTCGGGCTGGGGATGACTGATATGAGAAGCGTTATCACGTTTATGCTACCAGGCATCGGATCCAAGCCTGGGTCCACCACCACCAGCAGGCACCAGGGGCGGTCCGAGTGCAGCTCAACTCCCTTACTACCTGCGTGTTTTATGACGTGGCAAGAAGTTCCTGTCGAGTAATCGTAATCGTGTACGGACCTGGCAGGCAATCGAAATCCTGGACGAAGGGAGTGAGCAGGCCTGGATCGCGGATTAGATTTTGGCAGATGCAGCCGCATCGCACTGATACACCACTCACCACAGCTCTACACTTTGTTATCATAGACATCATTCAACCGACTATCCATTCCTCTAACTGCAGTTTGCGGGAGTGATCGTGCACGTGACGTCCGCGAAGTAGTTGACTTCATCTGCCCGTTGTAACACAGTGGTCACGCCTGAGTTTGACGACAGGGGAGTAGTCGGACAGGTGACGACGTGATCGCGAGAGTCGACAACGACAGCGAGAGTCACCACCCCAGATTGTACAGTGCAATACAGAATGAATGGGAGGCGTTTTGGGGCACTTCAATACGACAGACCTTCTGTGCTGAATGGGCAAGTCCGAGGAGGAAAGACCTAGATGTTCTCGTGGCCGATTCAGAGTGCGCTTGAGATGTTTTCTTGCCGGATGCGGGCTTCGACCTAAAGCGGACGTAGCCAAAGTCTGTGGGCAAAGCCGGTGACTAACTTAGGTTCCGTGAATATCGCACGCTTATGGACAATCAATCGAGGTAGATAAGGACGAATCAGAGTAGATACAGAGATTGTGGTGGATGTAAATGGTAGGAACATAAGTGGGCAAAAGCCTGAAGGGCTTCCTGGCCCGAGGCACTGCCAGAAAGAGCCAGCTGCATACCCGGAAATAAGGAGCCTGTGACATGTGCAGCTGTGCTTCATCCAAATATGAAGGAACAGGCTCACCTCACCACACTGGCAGCATGATGTGGTGATTGAGCTGCCCTGCCACACCTGGATGCTTGTGTAAATAAGCGGCAAGGATGAGAGCATGGCAACACAGATAGAGGGTAAAAGATTATCCTGACCAGCAACCCATTGTCTTGATGACATTGAACAGAATACCTTGTAGAAGGTAATGGAGGGTACTTTTGGAATTGGTAAAGTCCAAGCAGGCGCACTGAGGGCGATGAAGGATGCAAGGGTGGATAAGAAGCCCCGACACGACTCCCCTCAGGCAATCGCTCAACGGTACCTGGTACGGTACCTTGACTTGGACCCAGACTCCAAGATCGCCAAGCTCTGGAAGAAGCGAGTAGATGCTTCAGCAAGGGAAGCTTACCCTATTCGAGAAGCAACCATTGCGACTGAGATCGCCGCCCAAGTCGTCAAGGAGAAAGCGGTTCTCCCTACCCCATTCACCACCTTCGCAGACGTTTTTGACAAGAAAAACACCGAGGAGTTACCCCCGTCCAGGTCTTTCGACCACGCCATTGACCTCGACAAAGACTTCGTACCCAAAGTCGCCAAGGTCTATCCTCTGAACCCGAAGGAGTCAGAGGCATGTAAGGCGTTTGTCGAAGAACACCTCAAGTCGGGAAAGATCACTCCCTCCAAGTCTCCTCAGGCAGCCCCTTTCTTCTTCGTATCTAAGAAAGATGGCTCGCTACGCCCCTGTCAGGACTATAGGTACCTGAACTCCCATACGGTCAAGAACGCCTACCCTCTCCCCCTCATCTCCGACCTTGTGGACCGCCTCAAAGGTTCCAAGATTTTCACCAAGATGGATATATGCTGGGGATACAACAATGTCCTCATCAAGCCGAACGACCGCTGGAAGGCGGCTTTCATCACTCCTCAAGGGCTGTTTGAACCCACTGTGATGTTCTTTGGCCTCTGTAACTCCCCAGCCACGTTCCAGGCATTGATGGACCACATCTTTGGCGACCTTATGGCAGAAGGTTGGCTGATCATCTACATGGACGACCTGTTGATTCATTCTGCCACCCCCGCCGAACACGAGGCACGAACGATCCGTGTCCTGGAACGACTTCGCGAACACAAGTTGTTCCTCAAGCTGGAAAAATGTTCGTTCGATGCCGAAGAAGTAGAATACCTCGGGATGATGGTCCGAGAAGGGCAGGTCAAGATGGACCCTACCAAGTTAAAAGCCATTCGCGAATGGAACCCCCCAACCTCCGTGAAGGCAGTTAGGTCCTTCATCGGATTTTGCAATTTCTATCGCAGGTTCATACAGGACTTCTCTCATATCGCGAAGCCGCTGCACGACCTGACTAAAAAGAACTCTCCATGGGCATGGACTCCAGCTTGCGAACAGGCATTCCAGGCAATCAAGCAGTCGTTCTTGCGACAACCCGTTCTCTCAATGCCTGACGTCACGAAGCCGTTTGCTGTCATGACGGACGCTTCCCTTACTGCTACTGGAGCAGTACTCATGCAAAAGGATGTCAATGGCGACCTGCATCCTTGTGCCTACTTGTCAAAAACGCTCTCGCCCGCTGAGCGCAACTACGACATCTATGATCGCGAGTTGCTCGCGGTCATCCATGCATTAGAAGAATGGCGCCACTACCTGCGAGGTACTGGCCACCAAGTTGAGATTCTCACTGACCACAAGAATCTCACGTACTTCCGACAACCAAATAAGCTGTCTCGCCGGCAAGCACACTGGCTTATGTTTCTGCAGGACTTTGACCTGCATTTCCATCACATCCCAGGTACTCAGATGGGCCCTGCCGATGCCTTGTCTCGCCGCGACGATGTTGACACTTCCACCGACAACCAGGAAGTGACCCTCCTCCCGGAAAATCTCTTCGCTCGCAAAATCGACGTCGCTCTCGCAGAAAAGATTGCCGCCTCCACCCCCAGCAACCCCATGATTAAGAGGTGCATGCAAGCTCTCTACGAAGATTCACCTCTCTTCCCCAAGATGAATGCTGGCGATTGGGACTTTGACGGAAAGGAGTTATATTTCCGCAAGAAACGATACATCCCCGAAGCTGCATGGGTCGACCTCATCCGATCCTTACATGAAAGCCCCGCTGGTGGTCACGGTGGTATATTCCGCACCCAGAACCTGGTGCAACGGGATTACTGGTGGCCAGGAATGGCTAATTTGGTCCGCCGCTTTATCTCTGGCTGTGCCATATGTCAAGCGCACAAAGTTAATACTCATCCCACTCTGCCCCCTCTCACTCCTTTGGCCAGCGTGGCCTCTCGTCCCTTCGAACAAGTGTCGGTCGACCTCATCACCGGTCTTCCTCCTTCCCTGGGTTATGATTCTGTCATGGTCGTGGTAGACCATGGGCTTACGAAGGGGGTAATTTATTCCCCTTGCAACAAAGACATCGATGCGGCAGGAGTTGCCAAGTTATTTTTCAAAACAGTGTTCCTTCGCTTCGGCCTACACTCCCATTGCATCTCTGACCAAGGCCCTCAATTCGCTTCCGCCTTTGCCAGAGAACTCGCAAGGCTCCTGGACTATGACCTCGCCCTTTCCTCCGCATACCACCCACAGACTGACGGAGAAACAGAACGGGTCAACCAGGAACTGGAAACGTACCTCTGGATTTTCTGTGACGGTCACCCCGAACAATGGGCCGAGCTACTCCCCATGGCCAAGTTTTCCCACAACTCGATGACACACTCCTCGACAAATGTGACCCCGTTCTCCCTGATGGTCGGGTATGAGCCGAGGTCTTATCCTCCAATCGGAAAGACTTTCCTCCCCGCCCTCGAGTCCAGACTCTCGGAACTCACGGGAGCCCGAACGGAAGCATTAGAAGCCCATGAGAAAGCACGGCGTCTGATGAAGGAACGGATCTCGTCCAAGTTCCGCCCATGGAAGACTGGCGACAAGGTTTGGCTCGAAGGACGCAACCTTTGACTCAGGTACCCGTCAAAGAAGCTCGCCCCTAGACGGGAAGGCCCATTCGAAATTGCTCAAGTCATCTCCCCTGTAGCGTACAGGCTCCGACTGCCGCCGACCTGGAAGATCCATGACGTCTTCCATGCGTCTCTCCTGACTCCTTATCGTGAAACCGCGGAACATGGTCCGAATTTCACAAACCCTCCTCCGGAAGAAATAGACGGAGATGGAGAGTACGAGATCGATCGGATCTTATCGCACCGCGGCTCCAAGGGACGCCGCCAGTTCCTGGTTTCCTGGAAAGGGTACTCCGCAGCTGAGAACACCTGGGAGCTGAATGGGAACTTGGTCCATGCGCAGGCACTGCTTAAGGCTTATAAGCTGCGTCATCCCAAGGATTTCTCCTCCCCATCTTCACAGTAAACAACCAAGATGGCCATTCCTCCAGCAGAAAACAACGCTCCTCTCCCGGCTCAGCCCCCTGTTTGCTCTTCTCGTCTTCCGGTTTCCTCCCACCGCGTTCTTTACGCCGCCGTTCTCGAAAACCCCGTCGCTACGTATGCGCTAGAGCAACGTATGGATTTCACTGGGGACTATGTCCTCTGCACCCTCGCCAGTCTTTACCGCTCCTATGCCCTCGCACGTACCGTCCACACTCGCCTCTGCCCCGACAACCAGCCGCCAGTATACGCCAACGCCTTAGAGACCTCCCTGATGGAGGCTAGGGGGTACACTTTAGACATCCTCCACGCAGAGGGATTTGGTTACGTCGTCGATCAGCTCCTTCCGGGTATCCTTGCCCCTGTCCTTCGCCCTATCCTCGTTGCTCTCACTCCTAGGGAGCGAGAATTTTACTTTCAGTCCAACGACAGGATTGGATTTCTTCGCCCCACCGCTCGCGGCCCCAATCCTCCTCCTCGTCCTGCCGCGGAAGGATCTCCTCCGCCATTACCTATTCCAGCGCCATCCGCAAGAGATTCACCTGAGACCACTCTGGTAGCTGATTCGTCCAGGGAGACCACTGGAGAATCACTTGAGTCCTTTCGGACCGATGTCGACGAGCCCCAGGTCGCTCATCGACACTCCCCTCTACCACCTAGAACTGTGCGTCGCCAACCTCGCCAGATGCTTCTCCAGGCTGGATCTGTCCTGTGATCGGTCACCCTCACCGCCGCAGGAAGAAGGATCGCCAACAGGGCCTTTCGCTCTGTCACCCCCCAACCGTCCACTCGACGTGGCACCCCTGCCATCCAACTCATCCCCCGTGTCACCTCCCCTGCCGCTGCAGCTGGTGGCTCTAACAACTCTTTGTACGGACCCCCGCCCCCCTACCTCCCCGGTCGGGGTACTCATGATTCCCCTATCGTCGTCGACGATCGATCTCCTGACCCCAGCCCAGGCGTTGCTCGACCTCGCCTCGTCCGCCCGCAGCTCTGCTTCGAGTACGGGACAGTCAGTCACTTCCATAGGGAGTGTCCCAACTACACTTGCCCCTTCTGCCACCGGATCGCCCCTGGTCATATACAGGAATTTTGTCCAGAACGCATATGCGGCCTCTGTGGCGCCGTTGGCCACATCGTCGCCAACTGCACATTTCAGGACAATGTCTGGGCGGATTTCAACGCCAATGATGCTTACGACTACAATGTCAATGAGGGGGAGTCCCAGTGAAGGGAGCATTCAAGTTGTGGAGTCGGAGTCTCCACCATGGGAAGGGGGTAATGTTACGGTAGTGGTCTACTTTTTCTCCCCATTACCGTTAGGACTATTACATTCACCTAGCCTTTTGCTAGTTCCACTTGAACAGTGACAACCGTTCGTACTTAGTCATCACTTCCTGTGCACAGATGCATTTTCTTTCATACTCTGGAACGTTCTAGAGTATCCCTTCCTCATTTGTACTTTCGCTCTCATGACCCGATTAGGGAGCACGGTCTGTGCGCAGACCTCAGTAGTATAAAAGCTTCTGTCTTTACGCCCTGTAACAGTATCTAGTTCTACGCAGCTTTCTGCTAGCAATTAGTTCACTGCCAGACTCTTAGTGTGAGCACTAAGACATAGTCTGAGACTTCTCCAGAATCGTCTCCAGAGTCTCAAGGCCACTCCAGAGTGCCTCCTCGCTGTTCTGATTGTTAGCGCCCAGCGTAACAAAAGATAGTTATAAGAGATACGATTATAACACATTCCAGAGGTCAGATTCATTGGGAGGGCGATGGGGCAAGATAGTTAGTAACATCCATAATGTATATGTATTTTTGAAATCAAATCAATTCACGCATATGCGTAACCAGAATTGTATAGTGTTACGGTAGTGGTCTACTTTTTCTCTCCATTACCATTGGGACTACTACATTCACCTAGCCTTTTGCTAGTTCCTCTTGAACGGTAACAACTGTTCCTACTTAGTCATCACTTCCCGCGCACGGACGCACTTTCCTTCATACTCCAGAACGTTCTAGAGTATCCTTTCCTCATTCGTACTTTCACTCTCGCGACCCGATTAGGGAGCATGGTCTGTGCGCAGACCTCAGTAGTATAAAGCCTCTGTCTTTATGCCTTGTACAGTATCTAGTTCTATGCAGCAATCTGCTAGCAATTAGTTCACTGCCAGACTCTTAGTGTGCGCACTAAGACATAGTCTGAGACCCCTCCAGAATCGTCTCCCGAGTCTCGAGGCCACTCCAGAGTGCCTCCTCGCTGTTCTAGTTGTTAGCACCCAGCATAACATATAGGGGACATGTAAACCATGCATGGGACTTTCCAAAGCTTCAGGAACCTTGGAGAGTGAAGCGTAGGTGGTCCCTTCTGATGCTACCTTGTATTGTCTCTGATTCATTTATGAAGCACTGGATACCCCCAGTGTACATGAATTTGGATCTTCCCAGGAAGCCGAGGCGCATGACCCCACTGCTCTGTCTGACATATCTGATCAATTTGATGTGCTCCTTTCATATCCACAAGGCACTAATGTAGGCTCCAATTCTGGTTCACATGGCAGGAGCCTCCCACCTAGATGGCACAATCAGCACCACACTTCAAGATCACATCCAACTCCTGTGCATCTCAATGATGACATCCCCTGGCCATCATTATCATCCGATAATGTGGAAGAGACAGAGGCCGTGACATTTAAGGGGAAGGGGAGAATGGAAAATGAAGGGGTAGAGGTAGAGGTAGAGGCAGAGGCAGAGGCAGAGGCAGAGGAAGAGGAAGAGGAAGAGGAAGAGGAAGAGGAAGAGGTTGGGAAACGATTGCATGCAGAATCAGGTATGTGTAGCATTATGTGATATCTCCATCCCACATATCCATGAGTGAATATTAAACAGATCCATCAGATGAACATGCCCATACTTTCATGAAGTCATCTCCACCTAGGAATGTCACTGGAATGACTCTCAGGAGTCGGAATATGAAACCCCCAATTGGTCAGTACAACACATAATATATAATACCTGTTTCTCACAGACCGCATATCAACTAAGATTCAGGGAGCTCCGAAATAAAACCCAAGCAGAAGCGGCAACCTGCTAAGAAGGAGAAAACGAAATCAATCAGAGCGGATATCATTCACATGGAGGCCGTTCCAAACACTGACCCCACTTCTACCTACAACTTCAAGTCTGTCACTATGATCATCAGATCACAGAATCAGTCTAACCAGGGAAATGGAGGGAGAGCAGATAGCATTGTGCCCAATACGGAAACAGACAATCAGGCAGCTGAGCATACACAGGCATATAAGCTACTAAATTGGCTCACTGACCTCGCATCTCTGTGCAACCAGGATGACACTGTCCTGCATCCAGAGGTATGTATATGACTTGCTATGATGGTTCACCGACAGAATGATTCACTTATTTATTTAACTAAGGTCATCAATGGTATGAAGGTCATGCAAGCACTTTCAGGAAATATTCAGGAGCTTTTGATTATTTGAGAGCAACTACAGAATGTAAGAGGAAATCCTCCTTTCTGTCCACATAATAATAATAATAATGTCTGTGTTCTTCCAGTCTGTTTTGAAAGAGAAATTAGAAAGGCTGGGCAGATACTTTCTGAGTCTCCGGAATCTGAATGTGCCGGTGGATGATGACACACACATGGGATTCATCCTTCTCATGAAGGGCCTGTATGAAGAAAGGGGGAGATAGAATATATATATATATATATTTACAAGAAGCCATATTCTCCTTCTGAGCGACATGTCGGACAGTTGTAATATGTTAGGGGTGTTTCCTGCAACATACCACATACTTCCCACTCCTCCAGCAACTTTGGTGTCATGCTCATTCCCTCCCATTCCTTCTCCATAGGGCCTCGGTTGGACCTTCTGATATTTTCATATACCTGCCATGCAGTCTCTGAAAGACGACCATTTCCGACTATTCCATTGTTTCTCCCACGCTGAACAGGCTTGTGTAGGATCATGAGAAATATCTTCATATGAGGCCATGTTCCTTTAAGCATTGTCGCCTCCTTAACAATCACAGGAAGGCCATCGTTACCAGATGAAGGAAGGCATGGTTCTTTGAGACAGGCAATGTGGTGCCACTTCTTGCAATGTATACACAGCCGCTGAACATGCTGGTCTGGATTATATGGCCTCTCACACACGGGACAGCATGTCATAGGTGGGTCCTGTTGATATGTATAAGTAGTGGAAGTGGTCTGCAGCAGCAGAAGCGGCAGCAGCCTGTGCAGGGCATTACCACTACTTACCTCTACAATGACATATGAACTAGCCTTCTTCGCCTTCTTGGATTTACCAGCATGCTTCTTCCTTTCAGACATTGGCTCCATCGTCCACCGCCAGAATAGAGTGCCTGGAATTATTTCATCTACATATGGTGCAGAATCATCGAGGAAATTGATGGCCTTGTCTGCTTTTGAAAGAGGACATAAGTAAGTCTTATTATTTATTTATTCTGATTCCAAAGGTGGCCTGCTCACACTCTATGCAGGCTGCAGCTATGATGTTTGTCTCTGTGGACAGCACCAGCTCATTGAATGCCAAATAAGAATGGAAACTGGAATGGAAAAACATAATCATGTGAGTGGTGGTTCATGAATGAGATGTGCTACTCAACACGTGCCTTTCTGCCTTTAGGTCTCGCTTGTGATGAAGCCAATGTACCATTATCCATATTCTCTCAGGTTGTGCTTCCTGTGTGACCATAATCCACCACTCTTAAATTGTCATGAATATTCATGAAATCATACCTTGGTTTGATTCATCTTCACCCTGATGTCCTTTATTCTGGCCTGCCATGGTTCCTCATTGAATCCTCTGATGGACACCCTGACATTGCCATGCAGGTCAGCAGTTCCAGGACTAATCAGGAGTTCACTTACATATCTCCTCTGTAGAATGTATGTGAATCTGCTCAAAAAGATAAAGTAATGAGTCATGGACTGTTCATGTTACAGTTTTACCCCTAAGCGTACCCCGCCACTCGTTTTCCCACGCTTACGCGTCCCCGCCGCCCCCGCCGCCTTGCGATGCCGCCCATCGCCCGCCCCTTAGTCGCCTAGTGGACGTTATCCACTTCCCCGGTTGCCCCTGCGAGTCTCTGTGCCGTTGCACCGAGATAGCCCCTGTCTTCTCGCCCCGTCGGGCCGGACCTTCAGCTGAGCTGTCGCGTCCCCTCTTATTTGACCAATGACATTTCTTACATCACGTGACTAGCACGTGATTAGATTACGACGCGTCAGTACCTTCGCGTCGAGACCCGTATCCAAGGGCTCCGCCGTTCGCGCACCCTTCGCCCTGTGGGGCTCGCCTCATGGACATCGTCGCTTCGACTTCAGCTCTTCCTATTCGCTGACGATGTCGCCATCTTGCTCGGAGCATAGCTCCCTCGTTACCGGCACTTTGCCGCTTCTTCTTTCGCCGCTATGACTCGGACGGACTCATAGCCCTTTGCCCTCGCTGCCACGCACAGCTCGGTCTGTGCACGATACCCTCTAGTATATAAGATCGTACTTAGAGTAGTACGAGTTCTTTAGCTAATTCTACGCATCTATCCAGTGCCTCTCCTCGAGCTGTAGCGGGTGCTCGTGTCAAGAATGGACGCGATGCCCGTGCCCACGGACGTACATACAGCCCTGGTCTTCCTGTCCAGGTGGAAAAGTTGAAAAAGTAGAGAGCCAAGCCAAGGGGCACGCCGGGTTCCGCGGGAGTGCCTTGCAACGCGAGGAGGGCATGTGCATAGCCCTTTTCGAAGATATTTTCTCTGAACTGCGGAAGGTGGGTGGGTGCTGATCGTCACAGACAGGGGTGCTTACCAGCTCTCCGGTGGCTTTTGCGGACTCCGGCTCCTTCTCGTATACGGCCTATATGCAAGAGTCAATGGCTGGGCGCATGATGTGGCAGGGTAGGTCATACGAGATCGCGGACAAGTTGTAGGAGGGCATCCTGGAATGACTTGGTCAGTGACGGACGTGGCGGCACCCTGGATACGCACGACATCGTCGATGGTAGCAGGACGGATGTGGAATTGAATGGGAGACATGATCGATGTCGGTAGAGATTATCTTATCTGCACACGCCGTTGTAATTGGGTAATTGGGTGGGTCGTTTGTTTACACGTATTTGCGTGTAAACCTTGTCTGTAACTTTTCGTCGTACACGACACATCCCCCCCTTCTACCGCAGGCATATCTGATCCTCGCCTACCGCCCCTCATGGATCCCGCAAAATTGGCCAAACTGCAGGCGCAGGCTGCAGCCAACCGGCTTGGTGAGCGATTTTTGGTCAGCCAGATCCGAGGAAGGACGGCTCTCAGGCCGCTTTGACCAAGTAGATTGAAGAAAATACCACAAACTTATTGGGAGGTTTGATGGGCGTTCATCCAAAGGATCTTTACCCTCGTACTTGAGGATGATTACGTGAGTAGACCTGAATATGTGTGAGAATGGTATCCGGCCGGACAGAACCTGTAATAGGTCGTTGGTCGGCTTGTCATACTCGGTTGTTCATTATTTACCTGCCAAACGATGCAACCGAGGGAATAAATGTCACAACTCGTCGTTGGAATAGGTTTCGACTTTTCTATCTCAGGATGAACAAACAGCTCTGTCGCAGCCCATCGATGAGCGCAGATATTGGAGGGTATTGACTGATCCGCGTCGAGGAACGTAAATGATAAACCAAAGTCAGAGATGCAGATCTGCCCATGTTGGTCTACCAGTATGTTGGAGCCTGTCAGATCACCATGGATGACTCCCGAGTGATGAACTGTGTGGAAAGGGATTCATAAATCGACTCCCATTGCGTATTCAGAGGTTACTTACGGTACCGCAGACCACTGGCTACTTCGTGAAGCTGTGTTTAGGGGGGTAAATGTGATCCAGGTGTTGAAAGGTGTAACCTACAATGATAAGTCTGCGTTCCATAGTAAGCTGGACGTGATTGCGGTGAATGAAATCGGTCAATGTGCCTTCGTCCATCCATGGTGTGATTAGACAGGGGATCAGACCAAATTGGTAGGTAAGTCCAATTAGAGGAAGGATGTTTCGATGATTTAGTCTCCTCCATGTTTTGGACTCCCTCTCGAACATCTACAGGATGTCACATATCAATATCCCACACGCGTGTGCTGTTGACCCAATTCACCTTGCGGACTTTTGTAATGTCTAGTTCATTGTAAACATATTTTGGGCACTTGACGACAACCTATAACTCGTTACTGCCTGGAAAAATACGACCATATTAAACAGAATTGCGAACCACTTCGGGTTTTGGACCCCGTCCGATCAAGTAGCACTTTGTCGCTACGCTGAATCCACCATGATAAACCTCTTGTTGGCCAGGGATACACTCTAAGCGAACTTCTGGGCTCTCTATAGGGATACTGGGGAGAAAATGGGTTTCATTCTACCACTTGGTTCGCGTGAAGCTCACCTTTGATGGACAATTGCAATTGCGAGGTTGACGCATGACTGAAGTTGCGACCAAAAAAACTCTAGCATCGTCAGAGACCGTACTAGAGTGAGTCACTGATCAAGTAGTGGGTCTGAGGAGTGAGATCAGCGAGGGTGATAGGAGGACGTACTGCCATCTATTTCACTTGCTGGGCATCGTATAACCAGTGCCATCTTACCAATAACTATGTT